>PVJC01016375.1:9501-33895 GCA_004026665.1 Murina feae | reverse complement strand
ATAATTTGAGTTTTTTCATTGCTACTGGGTTGATCATTGTTTCTAAGCTCTTTCAATGGACAGAGCAAAAAATTATAATTTAAAATAAAAATTTAAAATGTCCTCAAAAAAAAAAAAAAAAAAAAAAAGAAGAAGACATACATATGGCCAACAGGTATATGAAAAATTCAACCTCATTAGCAATTAGGGAAATGCAAATCAAAACTATAATGAGATACCACTTCACACCTGATAGAGTGGCCATTATAAAAAAGACAAGTAATAACAAGTGTTGAGAAGGTTGCAGAGAAAAGGAAAACCTCATTCATTGCTGGCAGGAATCTAAACTGGTACAGCCACTATAGAAATTAGTCTGGCAATTCCTCAAAAAATTAAGGATAGTTACCCTGTGACCCAGCAGTCCCTGTCCTGTATATATACTTGAAGTCAAAAACATGTATTTGCAAAGATATATGTACCCCTATGTTCATTGCAGCATTATTCATGGTGGCAAGACATGGAGACAACCAAAGTGTCCTGCGATAGACACTTGGATAAAGATGTGGTTCATATACACAATGGAATGCTATTCGGTCATAAGAAAGGATGAAATAGCGCCATTTGCAACAACATGGATGGACCTTGAGAACATTAAGCTAAGTCAAATAAGCCAGCCAGAAAAAGCTAAAATCCATATGATTTCACTCATATATGGGATATAAAACTGAAACAAGTAGACACAAATAGCAATGTAATGGTTGTCAGAGGGAAGGAGAGTGGAGGGTGAAGAGAGTCTAATATATGGTTGTGGTAGAAGATTTTGGCTTTGGGTGGTGGGCACACAGTGCAATAAACAGATCTTGTATCATAAAAATCTATATGATCATATTAACCAATGTCACCTCAATAAATTTAATAAAAATATAAAAGATGCACAACCTTGATCATAATAAGAGAAATACAAATTGAAACAGAAATAACACTTTTACCAATCAAACTGGTAAAACTCTGGAAGTTTTGCAACATATGTATCCTATTGGCAAGACGGAGGAAACAGGCACTTTATAATTGCTGGTTTGGAAAGCAAATAACACAGTACTCATGGAGAGAAATTACCAATATATATATGTAAATTATGCATTTACCCTTTGACCTAACAACCAATTTCTAGCAATTCATTCCAAAAATATACTAGCAAAAATATGAAATGACACATATTTATTGCAACACAATTTGTCATTTCTAATGCTTGGAACTATTCAATAACCATCAACAGGGGATTTGAATAAACTATATCATATCCTAAAATGGAGTACTGTGTAGCCATTAAAAAGAGGAAGGAAGATCTCTGTATATTGCTATAAAGTGATTTGTAGAAGATGCTGCTAAACATAAAAAAATGGTGAAGAATATATACAGCATGCTACTTTTGTGTAAACAAACATGGTAAATATAGATACAAATATACATTTATTTATTAAATTAGGTTCCTGGACCCAATTCCCCATGCATTTTTGTGTATGGAAGCTTCCTCCCTACACAGCACCAAGCAAGACCTAAAACTAGAAGAAAAGGTAGGGGAAAGCTTCTTAATAATGATTTTTTAAAAGGATCTCTAAAGCAATAGCTTTGAAAGTAAACATAAACAAATGGGATTACATCAATTTAAAAGCTCTTGCACAGCAAAAGAAACACTCAACAAAGTGAAGAGACAACCTATGGAATGGGAGAAAAGTATTTGCAAACTATATATCTGATAAGGGGTTAAAATCCAAAATATATAAGGATCTCAGATAAGTCATAACAAAAACCTGATTTAAAAAGTGGACAAAGAACCTGAACAGATATTTTTCAAAAGAAGATATAGGAATGTCCAGCAAGTATATGAAAAGGTGCTTAACATCATTAATTATCAGGAAAACGCAAGTTAAAACCCTGACAGATAGCTATTTCCAGAAGACAAAAGATAACAAGTATTGGATAAAAGGGAACCTTGTACATTGTTGGTGGGAATGTAAATTGGTATAGCCATTATGGAAAACAGTATGGTTGTTTCTCAAAAAAATAAAAGTAGAATTAGTGTATGATCCAGCAACTCCATTTCAGTTTTCTTACCAAAGGAAATGAAGTCAGTGTCTTAAAAGAGCTACCTGCACTCCCATGTTCATTGCAGCATTGTTCACAATAGCCAAGATATGGAAACAACCTAAGTGTCCGTGGATATGTGAAGGGTAAGTAAAATATAGGAGAGAGATCCTATATAACAAGAGAAGAACATGCTAATTAGCTGTTACACCCCGAGGCATAAACGACCAAGCACGCCATGACCAGATCACGGATCAGCAGGAGGGTGGGCCAGCAAGGTACAAGTGGGCTTGGACAGCTACAGGAGAAGGCAGGGCAACAAGTTATGAGGGGGAGTCAAGGGAGATACAGGAGGGTGGGGCAGTGAGCGAAGAGCTACAGGAGGGCAGCAGAGTGAATAAAAAATCATGTCCCAAACGACGTTATATGAGTGTGACTATTCCTGAGTGAGATCTATAGTGTATAGAAGAGCATATATAGATGTTGAAACTCCAAAGAAATTATTCTCTGATCTCTGATCTGAGTAATACTTTTCATTTAAGATCTCAAAGGAGATTATATATATGTGTGCATATATATATATATATTTATATATATTTAATCTAATAAAAGTATAATATGTAAATTAACCATCACTTTGAGACACCTAAGCCACTCCCATCCACCAAGCCACACCCACCAGCCAATCAGAGTGACTATATGCAAATTAACCTAGACAAGATGACAGTTAATTTGTATACACAGGCACGGAGGGAAGACTGAAGACAGCCTAGAAAGAAGCCAAGTGCTGCAGAAGGGAGCCATGTGGCAGAGAAGGGAGGGAGTGAGGCAGTGGAGATGGGAGGGAGCAAGGCAGTGGACATGGGAGAATGCTAGGCAGCAGAGAAGAGAGGGAGCTGAGGCAGCAGAGACTGTGGAGATGAGAGGGAGCAAAGCGGCAGAGAAGGGAGGGAGCTGAGGCAGCAGGGATGGGAGGAAGCGAGGCAGCAGAGCTTCGCTTCCTTCTCTGCTTCACTCAGGCTCAGAAAGCCCTATTCTTGCAGGAATCTTCCTGCAATGGGCTTCTAGTATCCTATCTAATAAAAGAGTAATATGCAAATTGACCATCACAAGATGGCTGCTCCCATGTGGTCAAAAATGGCCACCACAAGATGGCCGGCAAGGGAGAGTAGCTGGGAGGGACTCAGGCCTGCAGGGGAGGGCAGTTGGGAAGGACCATTCTTGGCAGGAGGATGGCAGTTAGGGGCAATCAGGCCGGCACAGGAGCAGTTAGGCATTGATCAGGCTGGCAAGGGAGTGATTAGGGGCAATTGGTAGGTGAGAAGTCAGGAGCCAGCAGTCCTGTATTGTGAAAGGGATGTCCGACTGCCCGTTTAGACCCGATCCCACCAGTGGGATCATGCCTAAACGGGCAGTCGGACATCCCTCAAGGGGCCCCAGATTGGAAAGGGTGCAGGTTGGGCTGAGGGACACCACCCCCACCCCCCACTCCCACTTCATGCACAAATTTCATGCACTGGGCTTCTAATATATATATATGAACAATGCTTAGGATTAATTTATTCAAGATAGATTATAAAAGTGTGTTTTAGCTCTTTTTATCACATTTATCATTAATACATTTATTTAGAAATCAATATCACCTGAATCTTATCAAACTGTGAAGAGTTTCAGTATGGAAGGTAAATGAGTTATTCAGGCATGTCATATGTCACTGAATTCAATGCTATTCTTTATAAATTAAGAAATGACTTCATAGATTTCTCTGGTGACTGTGATTAAATTGTTATTAGTCCATCAAAATGATAGAAAAACTTACTACCATCTTAAAATGATCAAATATTAAATACTCATCTATGTGTAATTTGAGCACACCACAGAAAAATCAAAGCCTTTGTGAATAAATTCAGTTTAAGAGAAATAATGTTTTTAAAGCTTCATCTGAATATCTTTGAAAACTGAGGCATACTTATGGATAAAGTTTTCAATATTTTCTCCTGTGGTCTAAATTTTGAACATTTCCACATGGATAACTTCTCAAGTACATTTATCAATGTGCCATAGTACTATTCCTTTTTATTTTTAAGTTGTGAATTCTCCTAATTTGTTGAGTGATATGTAGAGAACCTTGGCATCAATTTGACTCTAGCAGTAAATATGGGTATACTGTAGGCCTGTTGCATGAAGATTCACACAATAGGCCTGCCTTCCCCTGGCTGCCGGCATGGTTTTCCTCCAGCACTCGGGACCCAGGCCTTTGGTCCCGCTGCAGCAGCGAGGCTTGGCTTCTTTGCTCTGGCTGCAGCAGAGAAGCTAATCCTCTTCAGTCTTCAGTCTTCTTCAGTCTTCGATCCGCACCTGCATATGCAAATTAACCACCATCTTTGTTGGGTTAATTTGCATACTCATCCTGATTGGCTGGTGAGCGTAGCAGAGTGACACCAATTTGCATGTTTCTCTTTTATTAGTGTAAACTAGAGGCCCAGTGCACAGAAATTTGTGCACTCGGGGGTGTCCTTCAGCCCAGCCTGTGTCCTCTCACAGTCTGGGACCCCTCAGGGAATGTCCACCTGCTGTCATGCCTGGCCAGCCTGGGTGAGGGGGTGAGGGCCGATTTCAGGCTGCCCACAGCCCATTCAGGGTTTGGGTCCTTACTGGGGTGCCTGGCCAGCCTGAGTGAGGGGTTGAGGGCCATTTTCAGGCTGCCCACAGCTCTCATTGACCAGTGAGGCTGGCTGGAATCAGGTTTCTGGGGTTTATTTACATTCTATAATTGAAACGTTGTTGCTTTGAGCTGAAGCCTAGGCAGACACGAAGCCTCCTGTTTGCTTCAGCTCCATGGCTTCTATAATTGAAATGTTGTTACCTTTAGGAGAGCCCCGTCCGGCCTAGGCAGGCAGTTTACTCCTGGTGCAACGGAAGCCTCCTGTTTACTCTAGCTGCATGGCTGCTGGCTGCCATCTTGGCTGGGTTAATTTGCATATAGCCACTCTGATTGGCTGGTGGGCGTGGCTTATGTGTCTTGGGTGATGGTCAATTTGCATATTTCTGTTTTATTATATTAGATTATAGTTGCTGAGACAACAAAATCAAACAAATGTCCCAAGAGACAATCTTAGGAGTGTGATAGTAATAAGAAAAATCCATTTTAAAACAGGGTTCTCACTGTGGCTTTGGGAGTCAGGAGTCTCCAGAAATGTGTACATTTTGAAAACAGAATCCTAGCCTATCAGATTTTCAGAGTGGTGTTGACTGTACAATCAGATTAAGGCCAAGTATACAATGCCAGCCTTCTGATGGGATATAAACATTTTAGCCAAACTGTCTGGATATTTTGCCTGCATAAATCAAATCAACCACTATTTGATAACTGAACAAATTTTTCTACTTTTATTTAGACACTAGGGGCCCGGTGCATGAAATTCGTGCATGGGGGGGCGGGTTCTTCAGCCCAGCCTGCCCCCTCTCACAGTCTGGAACCCCTCAGTGGATGTCCTATGATGGCCCCAGTCTAACAGGTGCCTTTTGTGTGTGTGTGTGTGTGTGTGTGTGTCGCCACTGGGGACCTGTCCCCAGCCGCATCTGAGGCTCGGAGCAGTCCTCCTGTGTGTGTCTACCTGCTGGGGGCCTGCCCCCAGGCTTGGAGCAGGCATCCCCTCTATGTTGATCTCTCAAACTCTTGCCCTCACCTGCATGTTGTTCTCTTTTTTTGAGCTGTGGCCAGGGCTGGGTGCTGCCTGCCTCCCAAGCTTGCCTGCTGCCCATCTTCCTCCAGCACCAGAAAGCAGGGAAAACCCTGCCTCATGGTCAGGCCAGGCTTTTCCTGCCCTCTGATCCCTGGAAGGGACCTGGAGAGCCACCAAGCAGGCCCCCAGCCCCCAAGAGCTTGCTTTCCCACTCCCCAGTGCCCCCCAAAGGGCCTGGGGAGCTGCCAAGCAGGCCGCCGACTCTTTCCCACTCACCAGGCCTCTGCTGCCTTCCTTTCCCACTCCCCGGTGCCACCAAGAGGTCTGGGGAGCTGCCAAGTAGGACCCCAGCCCCTGCTGCCTTGCTTTCCCACTCCCTGGTGCCCTGCAAAGGGCCTGGGAAGCCGCCAAGCAGGCCCCCAACCCCCACTGTCTCTTTCCCGCTCCCTGGTGCCCCTCAAAGGGCCTGGGAAGCCGCCAAGCAGGCCACCGACCCTGTGCCTCTTTCCCACTCACGGGTCCTGGGTCCTGCGCTGTTCCGCCCTGCAGCTGCTCTGTGCACTCGGGAGGTCCCTCAGCCTGGCCTGTGCCCTCTCACAGTCTGGGACCCCTCTGGGGATGTCCATCTGCTGGCGTGCCTGACCAGCCTGGGTGACGGGCTGATGGCTGTCTCCAGGCTGGCCAAGCCCCCCAGGAACGTCTGTTACCCCACTGGGTTGTGGCCAGCGTGGGTGATGGGCTGATTGGCACTTTCAGGCTTTAAGGCTGCCCACAGCTCCCATTGACCCAATGTCCCAGCAAGGCTGGCTGGACGCAGGTGTCTGCGGTTTGTTTATCTTCTATAATTGATACACTGTTCCTTTAAGCCGGCCTACTAACTACTAACGAAGCCTCCTCTCTGTTTCACCTCACCTCAGGGCGTCTATAATGACACAATGTTACTCTTAGACTCAAGCCAGGCCTGCTGTTTCCTTCATTTCCCAAGGATTCTATGACTGTTATTTTGTTTCAAACATGTGTTTCACTAGAGCCAGTTTAAGCGGAGCGGGTGCAGTTTCATTTTCACTCCTGCTGCAATGGAAGCTGCCATTTACTCAGGCCCGTGAGTGGCAGCCGCCATGTTGGCTGGGCTAATTTGCATACAGCCACTCTGATTGGCTGGTGAGCGTGGCTTACCCCGTCTCGGAGAAACGGTTAATTTCAATATTACGCTTTTATTAGTTAAGATGCCAAACACTTTTATTATTATCACTTTCTAGACAAGGAAACTGAAGCTTAGAGTGGTTAAATAATTTCTGAAGAAGACTGAAGACTGAAGAGGCTTAGCTTCTCCACTGCAGCCAGAGCGAAGAAGCCAAGCCTCGCAGCTGCAGCCAGACTAAAGGCCTGGGTCCCGAGTGCCGGAGGAAAACCATGCCGGCAGCCAGGAGAAGGCAGGCCTATTGTGATCCAGGCTTAGGTTGTCATATTCCAGAGGCCACTCCTTCTGAAACACCGTGTAATTCATATGCCCCAAGAATACTTAACTTCAAGATTTAATTCATGCAATTTCTTGCACTTTGGGAAAATAAAGATTATTTCAACTGAAGTAATTTATTGTTGAGTGTATCTTTCCTTATTTCTTCTTATAACATCCATTCACCCAACTGCAACTATTATTATTTCTTGGTCCATTTCCCGTCTGGACTAGAAGTTCCCTTAGTACAATGGTTGTATCTTATGTTTCACTATATCCCTAGTACTTAGCACAAAACTCTGCACATAGTAAGTTTTAAATTAATATTTGCTTAGTAACTGACTACATTTTACTTCCTTTCCTAGCTGTGCATGAAGGACAATAATCTTTTAAGCTACAGCCTTATTTAAATTTGGGGTTGGTTTTAGATTTTTTTGAATGTTGGCCAATGAAAATCTGGCCAAATCAAGGAAAAACCAGGTGTTCCAGAAAGTAAGATGTCCTACACACAATATCCTGAATCATTTTCTTATCAGTGTAATCTGAAAATAGTAAGTAAAAGGTTATAAACCAGGATTCTCAGAATTTTATTTTAATTCTATAGTTAGACAACACAATTGTAGCCATTTTCTTACACCTAATCTGAGGTATGTGTGGGAGAGTTGAGGTGGGGCACAAAACAAAACAAACCAACAAAGAACCCAAAAGCTTGTACCTTTTCTAGGTGAAAAGATCTATTTGTCAATTGAGGTTCTTGAACTCCCTGGCAAGATTTGGCTGCATGTACAAGTGATTGCATCTCTGAGAACTTGGTTAAGAAATCTGCTTTGGGAGAGCTGAATAGTGTGGTGATAAGAGATCTTCCCCTGCACTGCACTCTCAAAGCAGTTGTGTCAGAGCCCAAGCCAGCCAACTCAGTAACTGTTGGTATATTTTCCTCCATTCCTGCTCTGTAAGAGCCCTTAGAAGAGAGAATGTGTTTTCCTTCATTTTTAGGCCCCTGAACCTAATATGACATACCCTATAAATGGAAAGTTCTCAATAAAAATGGGAATAATTAAATCTTAGAAATTTCTAGAAATTGTAGAAATTACAGTTGTCTGGAATCTTATAACATCTTCTGGATAGATAAATTCTTTACTATTATGTATCTAAGTTTCTTAGTACATAAAATGGGGCTAATATTATATACTCTGGGGGAGGGAGGGGATAAAAAAGGAAATGCTTAGCTCTTTCAGAGACTAATTGTAAGAATATTTTTTAAAAATATTTTTTCTTCCTGGATTCATGAACTTCAATTTAATTACAAAAAATAAATGACTGGGCATTTTTCTAACAAATTAGTTTGGCACATGGTAGAAAAATTTTCAGTCTTTAAAACATTGTGACTCATGTTTTTTGAGGTCCTTTGAGAATTTTTTCTCAAAAATTCCTAAAACTTTGTATTTTGCTCGGTGCTCTTATTCATGCTTGTGGATAAAACCAGTTACTAGAAACTCACACAGCTAGAAAGAATTTGAGCTTCATGAGTAGGGCAGACAACATTGGACAGAGAAACAAGAACATGGGTTTTAGTAGTTCAGTTATTAACTTTAAGGTGATCTTAAGCATGTCATTTAATCTCTGAGGACTTACATTCCATCAATCTGTAAAGTGAGAGTGCTGATTTAGATGACCCTTATGCACTCTTTCAGCTTTCACAATCTATAAATCTTTAACCTAGTTCACTTCCTCCTTTGAGCAGAGACAACTCAGTTTGGATTAATAGTCTAATGAGAAGCAATCTTTTTGGGTTAAAGTGTGTTTACTGGATTTCTTTCTATCTATTTCTTTCTCCAGATCCACTCTCATCTTTTCCACCCTACTTTTTTCTCCCCAGAGGCTGACCTCTGTGGACTGCATTGCCAGGCTACATTGCCCTATTGCTTTTGGCTAGGTTCAACCCTTGGAAGGCATCAGCAGGAGATCCAAAGATGGAAGGAAAGAGAGGTCAAGGTTTCCACTGTCCCTATTCTCCTCTGGGCCCTCCTAGGATGGGGGCTGCACTTCTCTGTATCTGTGCTGAAGACCACAGTTCTTGTGTCACAGCTCTAGGAATTGCTCCTGCTTTTGTCTCATCCAGTCTAAGGGTGAGACAGGCTTCTTTCTAGTTGTGGCTATCCTAGAAGTGCTTCTTCATTTCTTGTTGTTGGTTCTTCTTAATCATGTCCTCATTTTTGTAAAGAGGCCATTCATTAAACTCTCTTTCACCTTTTCTCATTTTGCAGAGGCTAAGCTTATACACTTAGTGAAAGCCTAGTTTTGAGAATGTTTCTAGCTGAAATATTTTGTTAAGTTGATTTAGGAATTAACACAAACAGGAATTCATTAAATACTTTGATAGAAGTGGATCTGCACAGAGACATAATAGAAGTTACCTCCACTTTTGAAATCCTGACACTTATGTCGCGGGCTAAACAGAAATTTTTGACTAGTATTTCACCTTTCTTAACAATGCTGTGGAAATGGTTCCTAGATTCATTGCTAGGTCCTGGGAAGATTAGTATTGAAGACACTGTTTATAGATGTGCAGCTGGTTGGTTTATACTGAGTCTGATTTATTTAATTAGATTACTCACCTTGGACCATGGGACATATATTTTCAAAGTACCCCCAGTATATACTACTGAGAACTCTCAAGATGGTTGACAGATTGACCAATCAAAAATAGACTTTTGGTACATTTAGGGCAAATTTTCTCAAAAAGTAATCTGGTGGAACTCACCTTAGTCCACTTCTAAATCTCATGGAAGAACTGTATGGACAAGTGGTATGGAGAGAAGATTCTGAGGACTCCTTAGAACTTTAGCACATTGAGATCTCTTCTGGAGGAAGAGTAAAAACAGAATTAGCAACCAATTCCCCAAAAACCAAGAGAAAACTAATTGTTTGCCTGACACAATACAATTTGAGTAAGTCTAAAAAGTGGAATAAAAATTAATGGGTAGACTAGGAGAGGAAGAAAAGGCTTTCAAAGCAAAAAAGAGAAGCATACTAGTACGTAAAGGCACTAAGGTGTGGAATGACTTAGTCCATTCAGGCTCAACAAGAAGAATATATAGAGTTCTATTATAGAGTTCAAGGTAGAGATGTAGTCAGGGAACAGACCAGGAAGATCTGTATATACCATCCTAAGAACTTTGTACTTCAGCCTATAAATCAGTTACTTATTATAATTAGTTAAATTGTGCTCCCCCCCCCAATATATTGAAGTCCTAACGTCCAGTACCTGTAAATGTGATTCTATTTAGAAAAATGGTTTTTGCAGAGGTATTAAAGATAAGGTCAATAAGATGGGCCTTCATTTAATATGGCTTGTGTCCTTATAAGAATAGGAAACACCATGTAAAGACAGAGGTAAAGTCTGGAGTGATGAAGCTACAAGGGAAGGGATGCCAAAGATTGACTGTTACCACCCAACACTAAGACGAGTGAAGGAAGGATTCCATTGACAGTCTCAGAAGAAGCATGGCCCTGATGACACCTGGATTTGGATTTCCAACCTCTAGCATCATGAAGGAATAAATATCTATTGTTTTGAGCCACCTAGCTTGTGGTAATCTGTTATGGCTGCCTAGGACACTAATATACTAACATAAGTACCTACAGGGACAAAGACTATTACATAAATGGGTGAAGTGAACCACATATAAAACAATAGAGGGTGGAAGTAATTATGGCAAACTACAGAACTTGTGCTCATATTTACATTAAAATATTTTAAAATATCACCTGCAGCAAACAAGAAGAACCCATGGACCAAATTAGACCTGTTATCTCCCTTTAAGTAGGAGTGTAACTCCTACTACATAATGGTAAGAATTTAGAGGGTTTTAAGCTGAGGAATTATATTAGTTGTGCACTGTAGAAATATTACTCTGGTGGTAATTAGGAAGATGAAATAGAGGAGTATAGTAAGGAGAATTTTGTAAGAACCAGGTGAGAGATGATACAGATATAGACTAAGGCAAAGATAGTGGAGGGGCTGTAGTTTTTAAAGTAAGGAAGTAGGAGAATTGAGTTTGGATGGTAGTGTAAATGCCATGATTGTGCTGTGTAATAATTACTTCAAAACTCAATGCTAAGAACAATTACTATTTATTCTCATGCATCAGAAGATTGGTTGTGCCTCGGCTAATCAAGGCTGGGCTTAGCTAGATGGCTATGTTTCTCATGGAAAGTCTGTGGCTTGGATGAAATAGCAGTGCTTCATGTGTCCTTCATTCTGTTCGAACTAGCAAACTAGATGGCATGTCCTTCTGATGGCAGTGGCAGAGTTCAAGATTAGCCCACTGTCTACTCTGCCATTTCCATTGGCCAAAGCAAATTCCATAACTATGTCCAAAGTCAAGGGTCATGGAAGTGCACTCCTCCCACAGATAGGCTACAGCAATAGTATGGACCTGGGAAGGGTGAAGAATTGGGGCCAGTAAGTCAATTTACAATAAACTTTCATCTGTCCACAATTGTTGACATTTCTTTCTTATGCAAATTTTACTCACTAGCATTCCAGTACCCTCCACATCTCATCAAATCATGGCATCAGGTTTATAGTCCAAGACTTCAACATCTATATCAAGTCCATATGTGGCTTTTCTTAATTCAGAGATCTATGAACTAATAGATAAGTTATCTGCCCCATATATACCCAACATACAATGGTTAAAATAGGGGCATGCTGATCATAACAAACACTTCCATTAGAAAAATGGAGGAAAGGGAGACACATACCCCTGGCCTATAGCAATTTTGAACACTCACTTGGCAAGTAGAATCAGGTTATTTTGCTTTTGGAAGTAAATGTGTCTTAATTAGACCTGGGCTCTGCTCCCTGAGAATATCTTCTTAGTCCTAATTCTTCATTGATTTTAGTTTACCTCAGAGTGTCTTCTTAGCCCTTAATTCTGCTTCCTGAGAGTGTCTTTTTGTCCTTAATCTTCATAGATTTTGGTTTACCATTGTAGATATATTTTGGTCATTTCCGAGGATGACATTGAAAAGATGCCCATTTTGGTGGCAGAGCAGCTTTCTAAAACTTCTATACCTTTTGTGTAGCTGGTTTGGGGCCCAGAAGTCTATGTTTTGATAAACCTCAATCTCTTTTAATTCAGACTGCCAAGACTTTTCTTGTAGATCTTTATTAATATGCAGCTCTCAACACTTCAAAAAACTATCTTGCCCAAGTCCATCAAATCATTAAGTACCTTGCTTATCTTCCAAGTTTATAGGTAACAGTCTTACAAAATGCTTTGCCACCACATATAGTAGGTTATTGTTTCAGTCTCCTATAACAATTTCTGCCACCCAGCTCTAAAGCCATTGTACGTATGATGACTTTTTCTTATGGGAGTATGCCCCTCCCAGAATCAATTTCTACATTCCAAACTCACTGGTTTAAAATATCAATCATTTATTCCCATAGATCTGAGAGTTGGCTGGTATGTGGCTAACCAGGCATACTGGGCTGGACATAATGAGGCCAGGGCTAAGATGTGGGTGCAGAATCTGTACCATTCACCATGACTGGTGAAGAAGAGGAGTAAAGAGCTTAGTTTGGATACATTGATCTTGTGGTGCCTGTGGGACACTCAGGTGGAAAAGATGTGGGACTTGACCATAGGAGACTGGTCTTGGCTAGAGAAAGTTACACATTGTAAATTGTGACTAAGGACATGAAATAGATGAATGTCCAAGTGATCATATAAAATGACAAAGGCTCTAATACGACATCTCCAGGTGTACCAACATTTAAGAGGTGTGAAAAGGAAGAGAAGCTCACAAAGAAAGCTTAGATGGAACAGAGATATAGGAGAGAATAGTGTAGAACACAAAGGAGGAGAATTTCATTATTGTGGGAATAAATTACACTGCCAAATATTGCAGTGGTCAAATCCTGAAAACAGAGTTTTTTGGATTTGGCAATTAGATCATTGATAAGATAGACCAAATAACTTATTTTCAAACTAGGGTACATTTGAAATTGAACAGAGATGCTATTAATGATTACAGCAGAAGAACGAAGTTGGAGGAATCAGAATACCAGATATCAAGCTATATTACAAAGCCACAGTTCTCAAAACTGCCTGGTACTGGCACAAGAACAGACATATAGATCAATGGAACAGAACTGAGAACCCAGAAATTGACCCAAGCCATTATGTTCAGTTAATATTTGACAAAGAAGGCAAGAGCATACAATGGAGTTGAGACAGTCTCTTCAATAAATGGTGTTGGGAAAATTGCAAAATTTGCAAAATTTTGCAAAATTGCAAAATACATGCAAAAATAATGAAAGTAGATCACCAACTTACACCATACACAAAAATAAACACAAAATGGATAAAGGACTTAAACATAAGATGGGAAACCATAAAAATCCTAGAAGAAGTCATAGGCAACAAAATATCAGACATATGTCATAGTAATATTTTTTATCAATACAGCTTCTAGGGCAATGAAAACTAAGGAGAAAATAAACAAATGGGACTACATCAAAATAAAAAGCTCTGCAAAGTGAAATAAACCACCAAAAAAACAAAAAACAAAAAGAAAGCCCACTTCATGGGAGAACATTTTTGTCAATGTTATCTCTAATAAGGGTTTAATCTCCAAAATTTACAGAGAACTCATACAACTTAACAAAAGGAAGATAAACAAACCAATAAAAAATGGGCAAAGGATCTAAATAGACACTTTTCAAAAGAGGACATATATAAGGCCAAGAGACATATGAAAACCTGCTAAGTCACTAATCATCTGAGAGATGCAAATCAAAACAACAATGAGGTACCATCTCACACCTGTCAGAATGGCTATCATCAATAAATCAACAAACAAGTGCTGGCAAGGATGCGGAGAAAAAGGAACCCTCGTGAACTGCTCGTGGGAATGCAGACTGGTGCAGCCACTGTGAAAAATAGTATGGAGTTTCCTCAAAAAACTAAAAATGGAACTCCCATTTGACACAGTAATCCCACTTCTAGAAATATATCCCAAGAAATTAGAAACACCAATCAGAAAGGATATATGCACCCCTATGTTCATAGCAGCACAATTTATGATAGCTAAGATTTGGAAACAGCCTAAGTGCCCATCAGTAGATGAGTGCATTAGAAAACTGTGCTACAGCTACACAATTGAATACTATGCTGCTGTAAAAAAGAAAGAACCCTTACCATTCGCCAATAGCATGGACATGGAGAGCATTATGCTAAGTGAAATAAGTCAGTCAGAGAAAGATAAATAGCACATGATCTCACTTATTTGTGGAATATAATGAACAACATAAAATGATGAACAAAAATAGATCCAGAGACAGAGAAACCTCAAACAGACCATCATACCTCAGAGGAAAGGCAGGGGAGGTTGTTGGGAGAGGGGTAAGAGGGCAACCGAAGGACTGGTATGCATGCATACTAGCATAACCAATGGACATGGACACTGGAAGGGTGGGGGCATGTGCTAGGGGGTGAGAGTGGCTGAGGAGGAGTAGATGGGGAAAAAAGGAGATATGTATAATACTTTAAACAATAAATAAAAATAAAAGAAATAAAGAAATAAATGAATCTGTACCATTTAAAAAGAATAAAGAAAGAATAAAGAAAGAAAGACAGAAGAAAAAAATTACTGTGGGACTACAAGTGCTCTTAGGCAAGCAAGGACCTATGTTCACATTAGTCTCTGATGAGACCTTCCAGGCTGTTTCTGCAGGGTAAGCGGAGTGTGAACATGATTTCCGGTTGGCAGAGGAGTGGTGTGGACAGGGAAGTGCTGAGACTCCTCGAGTATATTTCTTCCTAAGACTTTGCTTCTGAGGAAGTGGGAAGAGGGAGCAATGACAGAACCATGGGCTTTGTACAAATGAATATTCTTCTAACAGAGGAGACCTCAAACAGCTTCTAGGGTTGTGAATCCAAATAAAACTGACTGAGATTTCCTAAGAGAGTTTAGAAAGTAAAACCAGTTGGTAAGAACACCCCCATTTTTTAAATCTTTACTTTTTTTTAGCAACATAGGTAGAACATAGGTTGTTATCAAAGTAAGTAAAAGACAGTGGAAAAGAACAAACACCTGGGCTCATGTTGGGATTTTTTTTTTTTTTCAGGAAGAACAAAACCTTGAAATATTCTGTTATCAGAGGACCTCAGTGTTAAAGCAATATTCATTTTGGAAAACCTAAGGTAAACAAATATACTATGATACAATGAGTCTCAAATTGGTTAGACAGTATTAAAACAACTCAGAATATGATGTATAGCTGCAAGGAGCACAATACTTTTTCATTCTTTTGCCCCTGCTCACTCTCCCTCCAAGTCACTCCTCCCTCCACCATGTACTGTTAAAAATTATTCTAAAACCAGACTGATGGCACAGGTCCCAGCTTAACAAACCCTCTTTGTTAGCCGCATCAGTTGGCTCAGGCGTTCATGTGAGCAGGCAGCAAGAATAATTGCATGATAATCTAGGTCAAGTTTTCTCTTTCCCACCATTGCCAGAGAGTGAGAACGCCAGATTCATTGACTCCAGGAGCCAGCACCGGGCACAGGACGGGGCTTTATCTGTGTAGTCATGTTTCTTTGATTGGGCTCCGTGGGGGAAAACAAAATCCCTGCTCTCAGGCAACACAGTGAATGATTCTAAGAACTTTACCTGATCTCAAACCCTATCAGCGTATTTATGCACATTTTGGTTCTTTTTTAAGACCTCTTTCAGTTCACTAGTGACTAATAGAATAATGTTACATTTCAGCTAAGCCATGTTACTTTTGAAAAGAACCTTTTCTTTTAGGACATGAAAGATAAATGACTTAACAACTGGCAATGGAAGAACCACTTCATCTATAACAGGGTCCCAAAGAGAGCCAACTGATTTTAAAAGTTTGTTAATTTCATTGAAATTTCAAGACTGTTAAAAAATATTAAAGACAGAGCTTTAAAGGAAGTATATAAAATGTAAACTGCCTCCTTATACACTGGCAGATTGATGGATCATTGCTCCCTTTCTTTTTGAATGAGAAGTGGAATATGATCTATGTTCGTCAACTTTAGTGTAGATTCACTGAATAGTATAAAGACCATGTTAGAGCTGCCTTCAAAGTCCTGGCTCAACCTTTTACTAGCTGCATTGATTTGAATTACTTAGTTAAGCTTTTTGTTTTATTTTTTTTTTCTCATCTATAAAAAGGGGAAATCACAATGGCTACCTCATAGGAGTCTTGTAAATATTAAATTAAGTTGTGTTTGAAAAGTACCCTGTTATATAATAATACAAAGCTCAATAAATATTAACTAAACTTTGTTTCTCTTGTCATGGGCCCTGATTATGGAAGTCCATAAACTAATATCAAGAAGACTCTAGGAAACCTTAGTATTTGAAGTGAGGCATTGCATTTTCCAAACCTGATGTCTAGAAAATGGGGCATGTGTCAATACCACCAATGGCTCTCTATACATAAATATTCAAGTTCAGGGAGGCCAGGACTCCCCAACATTAGGGAAACAGGAGACCTAACTCAGAATAGGTCTTGTACCTCCCTCATCCCAGTTCAAGCCTGCCCTGGAGCAGTATCAGAATTTGGGTTCTGTGTGCTCCTCAGGTTGGAATTCTCCAAATTATTGGCCTCCATTTCCCTCCATAGCCCTTGAACCTTTTGTCTTCTCAAGTCTTAGCTCTATTAGAACTAGGGTCACTAAACTCTGTCCTTTTGACCTGGCTTGAGATCATCTCATAATGATGCTTATTCCTGGCCTGCCATTCATCCCCATGAGAGACACACTCCACTGGTTGAGGAACTATCTCAATTCTACATGAGAACAGAACATTTCATCATTAATGATAAGAATACAAGTGGCATATATAACTGTGTAAAATACAAATGTTATCTTCTATAAATCAATCTTGCTGGTAGGTTTTATTTGGCTAGTTTTGTGCAATGTTTCTGTATCATGCTTTCTTCAAACACAATAAACATAAAATGATCAATGGAAAACCAGTCTCAAAATAATTCTTTAGTATGACTTTTAGGATGTGTTGTAGAACTATTTCTTATAAAGAACAAATCCATAAACATTTTTGTTTATTTTGAAACAGTCTTAAGTTATTATAGTTGAAGATGAGATTGTGGGAAGAAAAACCTTTCTTTGTTAGTTTCAATAGAACACATTACCCTTTATGGAAGGAAGAACCCTAAAAGGAAGAACAGTATTGATGATAGACATTCTCTCATCCATGAGTGCTTAAAAGCAACTTTTAAAGTGAAAACCTATGTATATATTTTTTGTAAAAGCAATTTTATTGGATACCCTAAAAGTTTTGAACACATTTATATCTCTTTACCTAGATATTTCTTTTTTTTTTTAAATTCTTTATTGCTTAAAGTATTATGTCTCCTTTTCTCCCAATTGACCTCTCCCCTGTTGTTCCCACTTGTATTCTTTTTTCCCATATATTTTATTTACTTTTTACAGAGAGGAAGGAAGAGGGATAGAGAGTTAGAAACATCGATGAGAGAGAAACATTGATCAGCTGCCTCCCTGCACACCCTCCACTGGGGATGTGCCTGCAACCAAGGAACATGCCCTTGAGTGGAATTGAACCTGGGACCTTTCAGTCCACAGCCTCTATCCACTGAGCCAAACCAGTCAGGGCCCCAGTTGTATTCTTTTTTTAAAAAAAATATATTCCATTGATTTCTTGCAGAGAGGAGGGAGAGGGATAGAGAGCTAGAAACATCGATGAGAGAGAAACGTTAATCAGCTGCCTCCTGCACACCTACTGGGGATGTGCCCGCAACCAAGGTACATGCCCTTGACCAGAATCGAACCTGGGACTTTCAGTCCATAGGCCGATGCTCTAGCCACTAAGCCAAACCGGTTAGGGTGCCAGTTGTATTCTTAATGTATAGTTTCTAAAAACCAGTCTAACTAATACACAACAATAAAAAAAATAGAAAAATATGAACTGGAAATTCATAAAAGTAATACATATAACCAGTAAGCATGTGAAATAAGTTCAACCTCATGAATAACTAGGGAATTATTAATTTAAACAATGATATACTTTTCAATGCACATCAAATTGGCAGTCTTTTTTTAATCTTTATTGTTCATATTATTACAGTTGTTTCTCTTTTTTCTCCCATAGCTCCCCTCCTCCCAGTTCCCACCCCATCCTCTGCCCTTATCCCCCCACCCCACACTGTCCTCATCCATAGGTGTACGATTTTTGTCTAGTCTCTTCCCATACCCCCAACATACCTTTCCCCCTGTGAATTGTCATTCCACTCCCTTTCTATGCCCCTGATTCTATTCTATTCACCAGTTTATTCTCTACATCAGATTTTTTTATTCACTTGATTTTTAGGTTCACTTGTTGATAGATATGTATTTGTTGTTCATAATTTTTATCTTTACTTTTTCTTCTTCTTTCTCTTCTCAAAGAATACCTTTCAGCATTTCATATAGTACTGGTTGGGTGGTGATGAACTCTTTTAACTTTTACTTGTCTGTGAAGCTCTTTGTCTGACCTTCAATTCTGAATGATAGCTTTGCTGGGTAAAGTAATCTTGGTTGTAGGTTCTTGCTATTCATCATTTTGAATATTTCTTGCCACTCCCTTCTGGCCTGCAAAGTTTCTGTTGAGAAATCAGCTGACAGTCATATGGGTGCCCCCTTGTAGGTAACTGACTGCTTTTCTCTTGCTGCTTTTAAGATTCTTTCCTTGTCTTTTGCCCTTGGCATTTTAATTACGATGTGTCTTGGTGTGGTCCTCCTTGGATTTCTTTTGTTTGGAATTCTCTGTGCTTCTTGGACTTGCAAGTCCATTTCTTTCACCAAGTAGGGGAAGTTTTCTGTCATTATTTCTTCAAATAGGTTTTCTATATCTTGCTCTCTCTCTTCTTCTGGAACCCCTATAATTCTGATGTTGTTACGCTTGAGGTTGTCCCAGATACTCCTTACACTATCTTCACATTTTTGGATTCTTTTTTCTTTTTGCTTTTCTGGCTGGTTGGTTTTTGCTTCTTCATATTTCACATCTTTGACTTGATTCTTGGGGTAATCTAGTCTGCTGTTGGATCTCTGTATATTCTTCTTTATTTCAGTCAGTAGATGCTTAATTTCTAGCTGGTCTTTTTTCATGTCCTTGAGGGTCTCTCTAAATTTATCGGCAGTCTCTAGAAAATTCTTGAAAAACCTTATAACCGTGGTTTTGAACTCTATATCCAGTCATTTGCTTTCCTCCATTTCTGTCTTTTGTGATCTGCTTCTTTGTCTCTGCATTTTGGTTGCTTCCTTGCGTTGACAGAGTGGCTTTAATCAGCTGTGTCTATGGTGGTAGAACTTCTATGCTGGAGACACCCTTATGGGGCAAGACTTGCTTCAGTGGGGCTTTGGTGCCCACTAAATCTTCCCCCTGAGTGTGTCCCTTATGAGTCTGAGGAGTTGTAGACTGGGTGGTTCCACTCTTACCACTGGGTACACAGTCTCTAGGAACTCAAAGAAGGTGCTATTTTAGCTTCTGCCTGGGGCTTCACAGCCTTTTATATGCAAAAGCCTCTGATAGAAGCTTGGGTGGGGCAGGGTTTCGGGGACTCTACAGGGCGGAGCAACCAGCTATGGCCGATTCTCAGCCCTGCCCTAAGAGGCACCAGGTCTCAAGCCACTCTGGAGTTCTTCCCAGTACTAGATGGTGCCAGACAGTCCAACTCCTCCCCGTATGATTCTGAGTCCCCAGAGATTCTCCTGGAACTGAAGTTCAGAGCCATTGGGAGCTTGTGCCTCCCTCCGGTATGAAATGCTGCCAGCCCTTTCCATGAGCCCCTTCACGCGTGCCTCTGTACCTCTGCACTTTATTTCTGCACCTCCTCTGCGTCTCAGTCTCTTTCTAGTTGTAAAATTTCCACTCAGCCAACCTTCCTGTGGGTCTGGGTGGTGTCTGTTTTTTCTTTTTGTTGTGGTTTTGAAATGGTTGTGCCCAGCAGCAATTTCGGTGTTCAACTATGCCGCCATCTTGGTTTCTCTCCCTAGATATTTCAATTCCAAGGTGATCTCCTACAAAAAATATTTATTGAATGCCTACTATCTGTCAAAAACTTTTCTGGGTATTTAAAATACATCAAATAAGAATGATATATATATCTAGAGTCCCGGTGCAAGAATTTATGCACCAGTGGGGTTCCTCAGCCTGGCCGGTGGGATCAAGCTTAAATTGGCTCTCCAACATCCCTTGAGGGGTCCTGGATTGCAAGAGGGCACAAGCCAGGCCAAAAGACCCCACTGGTGCACGATCGGGGCCAGGGGGGGACACAGGAGGTTGGCCAGCTGAGGAGAGGCCACAGGAGGGCTCCAGAGCCTGTCCAGCTCATCTGGATCAGTCCTTCTCTGCCAGACCCCAGCAGCAAGCTAACTTACTGGTTGGAGTGTCTGCCCCCTGGTGGTCAGTGCACATCATAGCGAGTGGTTGAGCATATCATTAGCATATTACATTTTAATTGTTTGAATGGCCGACTGGATGACTAGACACTTAGCATATTAGGCTTTCATTATATAGGATGGGGTCCTTGCAGGGTTGTCCTGCTCCCGAACCTGCCCAAAGAAGCAGTTCATTCCTTTACCCAAAGCATTCTCTCAGGAGATCAAGTCCATTGAAAATGAACAAGTCAGCCTGGATGGCATAGTTCAGTGGTTGGGAGTTGACCTATGAACCTGGAAGTCATGGTTCAAGTCCCAGTCAGGGCACATACCCAGGTGGGGATTCAATCCCCAGTGAGGGTGTGCAGGAGGCAGCTGCTCAATGATTCTCTCTCATCATTGATGTTTCTATCTCTCTCTCCCTCTCCTTTCCTCTCTGAAATCAATAAAAATATGTATATTTTTTAAATTACCAAGTCAGTTATTTATTTATGCAAGAAATAGTTATTTATAGATGGTTCTAAGTGCTAGGGATACAGAAATAAATAAGACAAAAAGCCTTGCCTTTCTGGAGCTCCTATTCTAGTAGGAGAGAACTACCCATAAACAAGATAAGTAAGTACATCATTGGCAGATTAGACAGTGATATATATTAAAGAGAAAAGTAAATCAGGAAAGGGGGCTATGTTGTAGAGAAAGATGAGAAGATACTGGAATCTGAGATGGCGCGAGCGGGCAAGGCAGCCTCGCTGAGAAGCTGTGTGGTTTTCAGTAGGATTGAGGTGCATTTCTTGCTGTGACTTTGGAACATTCACGAGAATGACTGGTTTGCTGGACTCTAGTTCGTCACCACGGCAATTGACTTGGGATCAGACCCTCTTCTTTCAGAATACTTGGGAGCTAAAGTGATGGGTGGATAATTGACAAACAGAAAAATGCCGCTACAGTGTGGCAGAGCAGCTGGCAAGGAGAAGTCACAGAGGTAATGAGAGAATGTGTCTAGAGCTGGGAGACATGTCAGGGCGTCTCTTGTTTTAACTAATCGGATTTCTCTCCCCTTCACTTCCTCTCCTTGGCCTCTGCTTTGTAGTTCTTTGGCTTAGTTATAACTGCCTTTGAAACACCCTTAAAAACAAATAACCAAGACTCCTATATATTTAGAAAATGTACGAGGTAGAATTTTTTATTGAAAGGTGTTGGTGTGCCCTGTGTAGCCACCACTTGTTGGTAAATACTGTGATTTTTTTAAATATTGAAAACAAATATTTTAAAATGGCAGTGCATTTTATGTTCAGAATAAATGTTAATATAAATGAACCCTTAGCATTTACAGCATTGCATCCTTATATGTAATTTATAAACCTGGATTATTATACAAGCCCCAGTGTATTCCTTCCCACTCATTTAAATACGTGGTTCATACAGCGCTCACAGCTTGCCCGCCGAATACTCTCAAAGCAAGTATGTCAGCTCCTTGGGAAAAATTTATATCTGTGACATCAACAATGAGGATTAATGGTATAATGTGGGGAAAGGAGGTAGATGGTTTAATAGTAAATGTAAAATACATGCTTTTTTGAATAACTTAGAGCTATTTTTACCTAAAAGCCTCCAAAAGCTTTTCAAAACTTTGAGTATGGTTAAGTTTCTATTTTCTAAAGTAAGGGCAATGAGGCATGGTGTGTCCTAACTGACAAATAATTGCAATCCTACGTGCTTGCTTTGAGATATATTTTTGTATGAACATTTGAATATCATTGTGTCTGATGTTCAGTATTAAAAAGTCCAATAAAATGGATGCTGGGAGGGAGTCTAGTGTGCTTCTCAATTTTTATTCCATTTCAGTCTCCCCTTGTAACTCTGCCACCTGGACTTCCAAGCTACTTCAGCTCACTTTCCTTCAAACTTTCTCTAGAGGGTAACAATGCCAAGAAGTACTCAGTAAATGTTGACAGCTGGACAGATTGAAACTTAAAGAGTTAAATAAATCTGCCCTGGCTGGTGTGGCTCAGTTAGGTGGAGCGTCGTCCTGTGCACCAAAAGGTGGCAGGTTTGTTGGATTCTAGGTCAGAGCACATGCCCATTCACTGTTTATTTCTCTCTCTCTCTCATCACTGTTTCTCTCTTATGGTGTCTCTCTCACTGTGTATGTATGTGTGTGTGTGTCTGTCTGTCTGTCTTTCCCTCTCTTCTTCTCTCTAACTCAATTTAAAAAAGACTTAAATAAATCTGAATATTAAATTACAGTAAGCAGCACATGTGAGCTAAAGGGAGAAAGTAGGCAGAAGAATGCTAATTATTATTTTTTGTTTGTTTTTGATATATTTTATTGATTTTTTACAGAGAGGAAAGGAGAGAGATAGAGAGTTAGAAACATCAATGAGAGAGAAACATTGATCAGCCGCCTCCTGCACACTCTCCACTGGAGATGTGCCCGCAACCAAGGTACATGCCCTTGACTGAAATCGAACCTGGGACCCTTCAGTCCACAGGCCAACGCTCTATCCACTGAGCCAAACCAGTTAGGGCAAGAGTGCTAATTCTTGATGGAAGGAGGCACATATTTCCCTTTTAAGGAAAACGAATTATCAAGTACCTCCCCACCACCCCATTCCATGCACCGTATCTTATTCCTAGTCTAACTGAAGCTGGTATACAATGCTTTCCATACAGGAGATGCAGAAGAGAAACTCAAGAAATAAGTCTGGGCTGTATTTACACTCTTGACTGAAATACTTAAAGAGAATGTCTACAGTTTCTGGAAACTAGATTGGAAACCTGGTCGTTTAGGCAGTTGCGATCTTTCCTTTGTTGGTGTGTGTAGGTGGCCCATGCAGGGTACTTGGACGGTGCCTCTGTCGGTGTTTGTGGATGGATCACTGCCACAGTTTCATTAATAGAACAAAAACTCAACCTGATTCAGATCAAATGCAGAATGATGAGGGCTCTGGCACCAGCCAGCAGCCAGAATTACTCAAGGTCCAGCACACAAAGTGACCTACTTAAAACTTTCTCTCTCTCCTTTGAAACTCCTTGCCTTTCCGGATTCTTGGGGCACAGGAAAGACAGGGCTTTAGAAACTCAGTTGAAGGACTCTGAACTGTCCCACATTCCTGTCTGGGAAAAGGTTGTTTCTCTTTGGTTTCACCCACATTACTTGACTCCTTAATTTTTTTTTCTTTTCTTTGAGGTTTCTGCTGCCTGTTTGAGACCACTGCTTCTCTCAAGGTGCACCTGAAAAGGTGAATATTTAGTGTGCAGCCCAAACCCTGGTGTTTTAAGTGCATGCATTTAGTTTTACATAGACCTTGCTCTCTTCTTCTGAAATTATTGGGTAGGAACGGGTTTTTCTTGCATAGCTTGTCTTTGCCAGGGCCCTGCTGGCCATTTTGTTATGGTACTGAGAGTGGAAGGTTGATTCTCTATATATGTAAAGAGCCAGGGGCCATCACAACTGAATGGATAACCGAACAGGCTGAGTGGAGTAACAAGGCTGGCAGGGAGGTTAGCGAGGGACAACCAAATGATTGATCAGTAGGCTGTGTGAGGAGACCAGGCCAGCAGTGAGGGACGACCAAAAAACTGAGCACCAGGATGTCAGGGGACGCAATTGGCAGCAACCAGTCAGGCAGGGAGTGTAGTGAGAGATGACCAGGCCAGCAGGAGGGGCAATTGGGAGCAACCAGGCCAGCAGTAGGGGCAGTTGAGGGTAACCAGGCCTGTGGGCGGTGGGGCGGGGG
>PVJC01016374.1:0-33792 GCA_004026665.1 Murina feae | reverse complement strand
GACCTGCTTGGTGGCTGCCCAGGCCCTTTGCGGGGCATCGGGGAGCGGGAAAGCAAGGCTGCAGGGGCCGGGGTCCTGCTTGGCAGCTCCCCAGACCCCTTGGCGGCACCGGGAAGTGGGAAAGGAAGGTAGCAGGGGACGGGTGAGTGGGAAAGAGTTGGCGGCCTGCTTGGCGGCTTCCCAGGTCCCTTCCGGGGATGAGGGAGCAGGAAAAGGCTGGCCTGACCACAAGGCGGGGTTTTCCCTGCTTTCTGGTGGCTGGAGGAAGATGGGCAGTAGGCAAGCTTGGGAGGCAGGCTGCACCCAGCCCTGGTCACAGCTCAAAAAAGAGAACAACATGCAGGGGAGGGCAAGAGTCTGAGAGATCAACATAGAGGGGGTGCCTGCTCCAAGCCTTGATGGTGTGATTGGGGCAGGCCCCCAGCAGGTAGACACACACAGGAGGACTGCTCCGAGCCTCTGATGTGGCTGGGGGCAGGTCCCCAGTGGTCACACACACACACACACACACACACACACACACACACACACAGAAGGCACCTGGCAGACTGGGGCCATCATAGGACATCCACTGAGGGGTCCCAGACTGTGAGAGGGCACAGGCCGGGCTGAGGGACTCCCTCCACCCCGAGTGCACAAATTTTTGTGCACCGGGCCCCTAGTATAGTCATAATGGTGAAGCAAGCCCATCAGCCTCTAATGCCTGCTGAATTTTATGCCACTCTTCTTCCCCCTGGATTTCTTTCAGGGCCCCTAGAAGCACCTTGATGTTTGCATGAACTGTGCTGAGATGCTCTTCCTAGCACTCTTGCGGCATTACTGCTATGCTTTCTTCAGCCAGGATGGACCACAGTTATCTCTAGTATGAAACTACAGCAGAAAGAGAGGTCAAGAGGATGCACAGTGTGGTGAGTAAGATTTAACCTGAGGAAAGCAGCATATCCTTTTAGCAGTTAGGGGCTAAAACAATTGGTGGAGCCCAGGTTACTCTTCTGGATTATATGCAGTGGGAAAATAATTGTGCATTACCCAGAACTTTCAGTGGACACCCATTTATGTTTTAAATATTAAATAATTCTGAGATGAACATCACTCTTATGAATCAACTAGAGGCCTGGTGCACAACACTCCTGTACTGAGGAGGTGACGGGGGGCTCGGCCTGGCCTGCACCCTCTCACAGTCCAAGACCTCTCAAGGGATTTCTGCCTGCTGGCTTCCCCTGAGGGGTCCTTAGCACTGCCGTGCAGGCGAGAGAGGCTCCAGCCACCATCACTGCGCTTGCCAGCTGTGAGCCTGGCTTCTGGTTGAGTGGCGCTCTCCAGTGGGAGCACACTGACCACCCGGGGCCAGATCCTGTGTTGAGCGTCATAGTGACCAGTCATTCTGCCATTTGGTCGATTTGCATATTAGTCTTTTATTATATAGGATGCTCTCCACAGCGGTGCATAAAAAGTCTAAGTCTAAGCTCTGGTAATCTACAGATGTGAAAAGCCCAAATAGTCAGGCATCAGCTATGGCTCTAGGTTCAGTGGAACACCTACTGTGTCTCCTGGTGGAGCTATCCCCTCCACATTAACAGTAGTACCTCTAGCTCAGAAGAGCCAAAAGTCATGGAAGCACAATTTCCCCATTTGGGTTCCTGGCAGTGGTGTTGAGAAAAGCCTTTCCTACTCCCAACTCTTTTTTAAAAAAATATATTTTATGGATTTTTTTACAGAGTGAAAAGGAGGGGGATAGAGAGTTAGAAACATTGATGAGAGAGAAACATCGATCAGCTGCCTCCTGTACACTCTCTACTGGGGATGTGCCCGCAACCAAGGTACATGCCCTTGACCGGAATCAAACCTGGGACCCTCAGTCCATAGGCCGACACTCTATCCACTGAGCCAAACCAGTTAGGGCCCTACTCCCACTCTTAAAGGACAGCACCCAAACTCTTCAGAGATCACCCTTAAGCTGGTGCATTAACTCAAGCTTTAAGATGTTGTTCCAATATTCTATTAGATGAGCCAATTCTGGATGAAGCCATATACATTAAGACAATTGGATCCCAGGATCATGTACCTGTTGTCACAACTCCTTTGACTTCAGGTGTGTCACTTGGTCTTAGGTGATATTACTCAGAATCTCACATTGGAAAATCAGACTCCATGAGCCCTGGATAGTGATGCAGACAGAGGCACTGAGGCTAGGAAAGCAAACACGTACCCAGATTATGTACTGATTCTAATAAGGATAAATCATTGCCTTTTCTAGAAAAGGATGGCTCCAGTGTGATCTACTTGACATGTAGTGGCTGCTGGTCTTCTGAAAACCCCAGGCTCAGGGCTCCTGAAAAACCAGGACTAGCAGCAGCAGTAGCTAGGTCATCCTTGATGATTGGGAGCTCACGCTGTGGTCCATGAACACTCTTTATTATGGACGTGGGGTTCGTTTTGTAGCCACTGGGTGGACAAGGACAAAGGCTGGCTGTGATCTGCAAGTCAACACATTCACCTGGCTTGTCAGTGACTTGTCAGTGGTAGATCCTTTCTAGTTGTCACAGACATGAGACCCAAAGACCCTGGTACTTTGGGCTCACTCCTATGTTTACCCATATACTCCTACCCTTCTCCAGACATCTCATTTATGTTTTCCAGTCTCCTGCACCCGAGGCCCCCAACAATCAGCCAAGACATTTGCCATCGCCAAAGAATATGCATATATCTGTACTTCGGGCCACTTCTCTTTCCACACACAATTGATGGCCTGGTGGACTGCTCTAAGCTCTGCCCCTGAGAGGATTTCCCCTACCACTATTGGAGAGCCCCCTTGTGTGGCAGCACCTCATTTTTATCCACACCTGCATGTTGAGCTAATTCCTTAATACAACACAATGCAATGAAATGTATCACAACACAATACAACACAACACAGTAGCTTCACACCAAAGCTTACATTTGCGTAGATGTGTTCCAGTAAGTATAGTAGAATGCCTAACAAAGTTGTGGCTATTGGGTCTACCCTTTGGTTATACCTACAGTGTTTTAACATCATCTTTTTTATTTTTCCCATCACCATTTGTCCCCTCTTGTGCCCTCTCCCACCCCTCCACAATCACCACACTGTTGTCCATGTCCATGAGTTCCTTCTTTTTCTTTTTGCTCAATCCCTATACCCACCCCACCCTCCAACAGCCTCCCTCACAACACATACAGCAGAGCTGTCTACCTGCTCTCTATCTATGCGTTTGTCTTTATTTTGCTTGGTAGTTCAGTGTGTTCATTAAATTCCACATATGAGTGAGATCCTATGGTACTTGTCTTTCTCTGACTGCTTATTTCACTTAGCATCATGTTCTCCAGGTCCATCCATGCTGTCGCTAGGATCCATCTGGCCTTTGCAATAGCCATGCCAGTGAAGTAAATGGAGATCTGGGAACCAACACCTCTGCAACCTTTCAGCCTTTTAGTGTAGCACTACTTTCTGCTGTCTCAGCTGGGATGTTTTCTGCGTGTAATTCACTATCTTGACTGGAATGGCAAACAGTTTCAGGGGCTTCCACTTGGCCCTTCTACCATAACAGCTTTTACTCTGCAGGTCAGGCACAAATGTGAGATTTCTTCCAGCTGCTAAGTATATTCAACCCAATTAAGCACTCAAAAGCCATGAAAATTATCACAGTGTGGGGTGGCAGACTTGGCATTTATCAAATGGACTTGGATCAACACTCCATTTATCATCTGGTTTTTACACACCCTCTCCATGGCTACTCTGGTTGTTATGTCAGCCCAAACCCTCATCCAACAGCCCTTGAAATAGCTGGGTGATTCCCTTTTTGCAGTGTAGGTCCCTTTGGCGAAAGATTGGGAAGTTGGTACCATGCATTCTTTCTGAGGTTTTGCATGATTTTCTGCAAGAGGATTAGTGTATCTCTTAGTCACAGTATTCTGGATCTAGAAACTGGCTCAGATCTGAAAATCAGATGAGGGATTATTATATTCCATTTAGCAGCCAATTTCAGCATTCCGGTCATTTGCTCTTGGTCTGTCTTGATTATATAAGTCAAGCAATACCCTTGTTGGTCCCCAACTAGCTGCCCCTAGCAATGCCATAGTCTCTGAATGAGTCTCCTAGCTGCTATTACAGCATTACTGTCCATTATGATCATTAATTCCTGCTATTCTGGAATTCAAGTCTGCATTCCCTTCACTAGCACATTCTTTATTCTTTTAATACAGGCATTTTTTTTTCCCTTTGGGCCCTTCCAGGAAATATAGTTAGTTAGTGAGTTGTGTGGTTTTCCTTAAAAATTCACTCTAGCTCTAACCGGTTTGGCTCAGTGGATAGAGTGCCGGCCTGCGGACTGAAAGGTCCCAGGTTCGATTCCGGTCAAGGGCATATACCTTGGTTGCGGGCACATCCCCAGTAGGAGGTGTCCAGGAGGCAGCTGATCGATGCTTCTCTCACATCGATGTTTCTGACTCTCTATCCCTCTCCCTTCCTCTCTGTAAAAAAATCAATAAAATATATTTTTTAAAAATTCACTCTAACATGAAGGCCACAGAGTCTTTTGATATCTTCCTCAAAATTCTGCCAAGGTACTTCCAATATCTCTGCTTCATTTTCTGTAAAACATCATTGTTTTCAAGTTTCAAGAAGAAATTGTTCCAACAACATATTTTGCCCAGCTCTCAGCATCTTCACCAGGACATTCAGTCTATAGTCATTAGAGGGCATGTCTACATCCGTTAACTTTTCACTCAGCCTTCTACTTTATCGTCTTTGGTCCAACACCCTCCAGAGCCCAGCTAGATGCTCTTAAATCATTGCAGGACACATTGGCCATGCTCTGCAGCTCCTTTAGAAAGCAATCTCTTCCTTCCCAAAGCAGGAATAGCACTTCCCTGCTTGAGTCATGCTGAATCTTGACCCTCATTATTGGTCTTGAAACAATAAGAGCAAGCAGAGCAGATCCTGAGAAGGGCAAGCTTGTTCTTCTCAGACAGGCTTCTTAGGAGTCCTCTTTGCTGATGTCAGGCAATGAACTTGAGCTCCCCCAGCAAGAGGGAGAAGGCCACTTCTGTTGACCCACAGAGTTCAGACAAATCTAAGTTCTCAATAATCAGCAAAGGAGACATACTGGGCTGTGCTTTCAGCCTTCTTCATAATTTTGCTTCTCTTACAATAAAGTCTGGGCCTGATTTTTAGCACAGTCTGCCTTCTGCTTACAAGGATGCTTTACACACTAGCATGGGTAATTTCTGGCCTTCTCACCATGTCCTTAGCTGGTAATTGGTTGACATGAGTTTGTTAGTTTTTTCCCTTAGAGCTTCTATGGCAGTTGAAAACACCCAACTTTATAATTCTTATCATTACTGTTTCCATATCTTTCAAGAACCAGAGCTTTTGAATAAGTATGTGCATCCCCTCCTGCCTATTATTCTATCCAAATAAACTCCAGGTAAGAATCTTAGTAAATGTGATTCTATAGCATAATGAAGCTTTTGTCCATGTCCCCTGAACATCCCAAATAGACACAAGGTGCCAGGCCAATGTAGCTCAGTGGTTGAGCATTGTCCCGTGCAACAGGAAGTCACCGATTCGATTCCTGGTCAGGGCACATCCCCGGATGTGGTCTTGATCCCCCGTGGGGGCTGCAGAGGAGGCAGACAATAGATGTTTCTCTCTCATCCTCTCATCATTGCTCCTATCTCTTGCTCTCCCTCTCCCTTCTTCTCTCTCAAAAAAAAAAATCAATAAAAAGATATTTTTTAAAAAGAAATAGACACAAGATTCTTGGTGTCATATGGTTGATGTGGGACTCAACTTCAAACATCCCTCCGAAGTGTCTGCTTCCTGGTATCACTTCTTTTATCAACCATCTTAGGCTGGGTTTTCTCCAGAAACAGCCCCTGAAGATAAAAATTTAAGTTCAAGTTTTTCATTAGGGAGGGAGTGAGGAAGGAAGCAGGGCAGGGCAAGAAGCCAGTAGAGATCATGTTGTTGAGCAAGTTGCTTCTACAGACAACTCAGTCCACATCTGCTAGGAATCTCAAATGGTTTCTCCTTCCAAAGAGCTAGGAGTCTGTACTATTTACCCTCTAACTCCTTCTTACCACTGGATAACGGTCGTTCCTGGTAGCATTCCCTGCCCTTTAAAAAAACAACCTTGAATCAGGCTCAGCAAACTCCTGCCTACAAATTAACTCCAGTCCACCTCCTGTTTTTGTAAATAAAGCTTTATTATATTTTGCCTATGGTTGCCATCCCACTACAAAGAAAGAGGAGAGTATTTGTGAGAGACTGTATGTCCTGCACCGCCTAAAATACCTATTACCTGGCCCCTCACAGAAAAATGTCTGCTGCCTCCTACTTCAGTCACCCATGCTTGCAAGTAGAATGCCACTGGTGTATTCCCAAACCAGGAGTGAATGGGCATAGAAGACATGAATGACAATTTGTTTTCCTACCCACTTTTTCTAGTTAGACTATCTCCCAATTTTGTAGAAAATTCTGAAAAAAAAAATCCTGTATGTATGCATACCTTGGCACATCTTTTGCACATTCTTTCAGCTTTATTAGGGTATAATTGGCATACAAAAATACTATACATATTTAATGTGCATAATTTGATTAATTTGGACATATGCATGCATTCATGATTTCATTACCACAATCATGGTGATAAATATTTCCATGACTTATAAGAGTTCCTTGCCCTTTTGTTTTGTTTTGTGTATGTGTGTGTGTGGTGAGAACACATAACAGGAGATCTGCCTTCATATATATATATATATTATATATAATTTTTTACAGAGAGGAAGGGAGAGAGATAGGGAGTTAGAAACATCGATGAGAGAGAAACATTGATCAGCTGCCTCTTGCACACTCCCTACTGGGAATGTACATGCCCTTGACCGGAATCGAACCTGGGACCCTTCAGTCTACAGGCCAATGCTCCATCCACTGAGCCAAACCGCTTAGGGCAGATTTGCCTTCTTCACAAAAGTTTCAGTGGGCAATACCACAGTATTAACTAGGCACAGCAGGGCTCCAGAAGTCATTCCTCCTGCATAGCTGTAGCTTCCTACCCATTGAACAACCCCTCGCCATCACCCCTGCCCCCTGGAAATCACCACTGTACTTTCTGCTTCTATATGCTGGACTCTTTTATTTGTCTCACGTAAGTGCCACCTTTCACAGAATAGATACTTAAAAGTGGAAGGTTGGGTTCAAGTTCTATGCATAGTTTTAGATTTGATAGCAGGCCAAATTGACCTTCAAAACGATACACATTGACATGCCCCGTGTATGCGGATCCTGTGGCCTCACCAATGCTGCGTGCAAGCTTGGTTCACGGGGCAAAAACTTGGACCTATAAGTCCGTGGCTGGGGACAGAAAGCTGGACTGAAGACAGATTTGAAAGCTGTCAGCATACAGATGGTAATTAAAGCAATGGGAGTGCTTGAGACCACACAAGGGAAAAGATATGTAAATTGAGAAGTAAAATGTTCAGAGAACACACATAAAAAAACGAAGAAGAACACTTAAGGATGCTGACATGTAAGGCCGGAGAGAAACTGAGGAAGTGATGCTTGCTGGAGGGTGGGTGGTGACCCGGCGACAGGAGAGAGCTGGAGGAGCCAAGGCAAGACGGTATTTTGAGAAGGAAAACGCTGCCAATGCTGGCGAGAGTGAAGGCTGTGGAGGCTCAGGTGGATTTACCCGCAAGGAGACAGCGGTGCCCTTGGGGGAACAGTGCCCGTTAAGCGGTGGAGAAAGAAGTGATGCAGAAGCAGAGTAAATGCCAAGGGAGGGGAGGGGTTCAGCTGACACGTGCTCAGATTTCCAAGACATTTGTCGGTTTGGTGGAAGGAAGTTAGGGTGGGCTTGGAGGAAGAGGACATCAAGGTGGATGAGGTGACTGGGAGGCGTTTCCAAGCACAGTGTCACCCCCGTGTCATTCTTCATAGTTCACTCAAAGTTTAAATTAGAAAGACACCCACCCCTCTCCAACGAGACCCTTGTTTCTGCTCCAAGTAGCAAGAACACAGCCCTTCTAGAGTTTTCCTCCCAGGCCTTCCTGCAGAAAGGCCTAGTTTTTTCTAGAGGTTGTTTTTCTAGGCACTGTTTGTGCTCCTTCCAGAAATTCTCCTGCATCCCCTGTGGTCAGTGCTGCCGTTGAAACCAAGAGAGTCCTCCTTCTCACGGCTGACGGTCTGGCAATAGCGTCTGTCCCGCAGAAGGACCAGGCCTTGGAGGTTCCACACAGCGAAAAGGAAAAGTCTCTTTTCCTGTGATCTGCCCCCTCAGTACTTCTCCAGGTCAGTTAGGGTCCCATGATTAAACTCTTCAAGGTCTGATCACTGCATTTGTTTACCCAACAGGCACATGCTAAGTGCCTACCATGTGCATAACCGTTTCCTTGCTTGCCCACAGTGCCCATGTGAATGGGTCAGGAGAAGATCAAGCATTAAGCCACCTGAGTCCAGCTTCTCTGCTTTTCAGGTTCTCGGAATCAACCCACCATGCCATCCGGTCATCAGCTGCTCCGCTGCCACACCTGGCTGTGTGCTCAGGGGCCCTGCGCTGTCCTGGCTGCTTCCACATGACAAGGGCAGAGTAACGTAGTCATATCTCCCCTACGCCATCCAATGCTATTTGAGGTTTCAATAGTTTTGAACCTCAAAGGGCAGGGTCTGAGGGAGGTTTAGCTCGGCCACTTCTCTCCCAGAAAGGCCCTTTACTACAAAAGCAAAACGCACCCAATCTCAGGTCCTAATTTAATCAAAATGCACACACACGTGGATATAGGTCTGCATCTTGTGCAAGTAAAGCTCATTCTCGTATTCTTATAAGAACCAGGAAGTCACCTGAGTGATGAGGTGTCTTTGCCGCTCCCATTTGGGAGGCCTCACTGTACCCCTGCTTCCTATGGTGGGGCCACGTTTATCAGGGAAGCTGGGCACTAACTCCCTTTTAAGTGGAGGGTGTGCAGGATCCTGCCTGACACGTGTTCACTTCCTCATCTGATATTTGTCCTGGATGCTCCCCTCATGCCCCCCTCCCCACTCCCTTCACACACACACACACACACACACACACACACACACACACACACCCTCCTGCCTCCCAGTGCCCCAGCCCTCCTAGTGGGTGTTTGCTGCCCAGGAGGCAAGGAAGCCTCCGACCGTAGTATCTCTCGGTGGCTCTTCTTGCAGCTCATCTGCGGTCTCTTCCCTGATTTTCTAGCCTTTCCCACTTTATCCAAGCAACCTTCTCTTTCCTATCACCAGAGTTAGAGTCTAGATCTGGTTTTAGACTTCAAGGAAACAGCTCTCCTTCCATTCCAATAGCAAATAAGAGAGACAAGGATGCTAAGTCATTTTCCTAAACCTTCACCAGTTTCCCTCTAAGCACTTACTTGAAATTGGGTAACCTCTCTTCTAATTGTAGGAGCCTTATAAGGGCCTGGCGTGCAGAGTTCTACCTGATGCCTCCAAGTCCCCCCTCTTCTAGGAAGCTGCCCTCAGCACCCCTTCCCCCGGGGTTCCCAGGATTCCTTGTGCATACCTGAGTCAGTGGCTTTATCAAATTGCATTATAATTATTTATGAACTTTTCTGTCTTCCCTTTATGAAGTTTTTCATTCCTTGAGAATAGAAGCCTTTCTTATAAGAATCATTTATAGCCTTGGGGCCTAGAACTTGATGCAAAGAATAGGTGCTTAGTAAAAACCTTTTGAATGAGGAATGTTGATTGATGTATGAAAGGAGTAGAAATTTTTCAAAAAAAAAAAAAAAGAAAAGTACCAATGCCCTATGGATACTTCCACCTGCCCGTTTCTCCTAACTATTTCAGCCATGGAACCAAGCCAGGCTCATGCACATGCTATAATATTTTTAAATATTATTTTTACCATGCATATAGTGCTTTAGAGTTTTAAATTACCCAATCTAATAAAAGAGTAATATGCAAATTAACCATCACTCCAAGACACCTAAGCCACACTCACCATCCAAGCCACACCACCAGCCAATCAGAGTGGCTGTATGCAAATTAACCAAGCCAAGATGGCGGCTGGTAGCCATGGAGCTAGAGCAAACAGGAGGCTTTTGTTGCACCAGCGATGGAGTTGAAACTGCCTGCTTAGGCCAGCCGGGCCTCTGCTCAAGGCAATGATGTTTCAATTATAGAAGCCACGGAGCTGAAGCAAACAGGAGGTTTCTTTTCACCAGCGATGGAGGAAACTGCCTGCCTAGGCTGGCTGTGGCCTTCCACTCACGGCAACAATGTTTCAATTATAGAAGATAAATAAACCCCAGAAACCTGATTCCAGCCAGCCTTGCTGGGACATTGGGTCAATGGGAGCTGTGGCCAGCCTGCGAACAGCCCTCAGCCCTGCACCCAGGCTGCACAGGCACCTCAGGGGAGGATACCTACCTTGAAGGGGCTGTGGCCAGCCTGAAAACAGCCATAAGCCCCTCACCCAGGCTGGCCAGGCACCCCAGTAGGGACCCGAACCATGGAGGGACTGTGGGAAGCCTGAAAATGGCCCTCAGCCCCTAACCCAGGCTGGCCACACCCCCATAGGATGAGGGTCCCCACTGGGGGGCTTGGCAAACAGCCATCAGCCCCTCACCCAGGCTGGCCAGGCATGCCAGCAGGTGGACATCCCCCAGGGGTCCCAGACTGCAAGAGGGCACAGGCCGGCTGAGGGACCCCCTGCCCTCGAGTGTACAAATGTTTGTGCACCGGGCCCCTAGTAGGAAACGACAGGCAATGAATAGTATGCCTGCTTTCTGTCCCTGTCTCCAAGTCCTGATTTTTTCTCCTGAGAAGGAACCACCTTTAACTCCTTTCTCGTGTATTTCCTGGAGCTGTCCTATGCCCACAGCAACATGTGTTAATTCCGGACCTTGTGCTCCTTTGTGTGATCCAGCCTCAGGTACCCTGGTTCCCAGCAGGTCACATACCCAGCCTCTCCCTGTATGGCCTGTGGCCAACGGAAGTGTCCTGGTGCAGAGGGGGTGGGAATGTCATCCTCCTGGGCACACAGAGAAACTGAGGGCCTGGAGTAGCTCTGTGCTGGGAGGTGGAGGACAAAACCACTTGCTGCCTTGATCCGGTTAAACAAAGTGGGTATAGGCAGCTCTGTGAGGAGGAGCTTGACATGGACATTCTAACCCCCCATTTCCACCCGCTCTCAGTGTTTCCTCCTTTGCTTTTCCTGCTGGGCCTTTTGCCTCATACAGTCTGAGGTGCACCAGCCAGACCTTGTCATTCCACCCTGTCTCTTCCTGCACACTGCCCCCCTGTTCACCCCAGAATCCCCCCTGGGCAGCCCTGAGGTGACCACCCCCCCCCCACCTCCATACACACACCACTCTTCCAGCCAGTGCTGGCCTGAGATGGACGCCTTGATTTGTCTGAGCCCCAGCACAGTTTGCAAAAGGCTGTGATTTTGTTGAGTTGAGACTGAGGCAGCCATTGTTTACTGGATTAGAGCCTTGGCATTCCTATTCACTCCCAGCCTCGGGCTTCGGGAGAGAAAAAAAAACCCTATTTACTAGCATTCCGTGGGCCTCTGTGTGTTATTTCAGATGCAGAATAATTAGCAATATGCCCAAGAAGCAACAAAGCCTTGAATGGTATTTAGTGACAATTATTCAGCCAAACCATTGCTTACTATTATAGGGGCTTATTAGCACCAAATTGTTCTGATAGGAAGTGGCGTCAGCAATAAAAATAATGGCTGCAGCTTGCTGTGTAATCCCAGAGTCAGCAGAAAGGGGCTGGGATGTGTGCAGGTCTCTTTTACATCCCTCAGAAATTCGGAGGACCCACCGGGAGGAGTTGGCAGTGGCAGGAACTGACTCAGGTGGCTCAGAGTGGAGAGCGGGAGGGGCTGCTCCAGGCCAAATGGCTGGCCTTCCTCTCAATTCATGTTTAATCCCGGAGGAGCGGATGTGGGGAGCGGCCTCCTCCATTTGTCTTCACCCATCTCCCTTTGGGGCAAACTGTAGGGCACCAAGGACATCCCTACCTCATCTCTGTTCACACCTATACACCAGAAATCTAAAACCTGAGGGTGCGAAGGCATTTCAGAGCAAGGCCTTGCACTCTGTAGATCAAAAGAATCCATGCTCAGAGATGCTGTTTACCTTTCATAAAATCGCACAGCAAGGCTGAGAGAAGCTGGGTAGACTAGGTAGGTGCTTTTTCTTACCCTTCCTGCGGCCTGGCTCACATTCTGTCCACTTGTCCACTACGGTTAGAGTACAGAGTCAAGCTAGCAAGCCAGCTCCTCAGGCAGCAAGTGGATTGAACACTTTGTGCTGGATTTCAGGGTGTGAGGTATATGCAGAACCAGAGACTCGGAGGTTTACCCATCATTCAGTGAATTTGGCTCCTTCCTTATTCTCTAATCTGCATTTCATCAACCCTGTGTTTGAGCTGCTAGGCAGACCATTGTTTTTATGCCCAATCCAAGACTATAGTTCTTTCAGGCTATAAGATTACTCAGAACCCAGGCCTCCCTCAGCTCTCTAATGTACAGGACTTAACTCAGAAACAATAAAAAAGGGTTATAGTAAAAATATGTAAGACTCATAGCAATAAGAAGATTGAATGAGAAAATGAAATGTAATAGGCATAAAAATAAATCTTTGCATTTTGGTTTTCAAAAAAAATCAGTGCATGCATAAGAAGGGAACGGTATTTGGAGGTGTTTGGTGGCAGGCCTGGCCCCAAACCTCCACCACAGCCTAGGCCCAGACCGTCGCATCGGAACTGACAGCCAGGTTTCAATCAAGCAGTGGTTTAAAAATACTGAGCACATGGAATATGTCTCAGTTAGTTTGCCTGAACTGCTATAATAAAATACCATAGATTTTATAGGTAAAAACTACAGAAATTTCTCACAATTTTAGAGGCTGGAAGTCTAAGATCAGTGTGTCAGCATGGCTGGGTTCTGGGGAGGGCTCTCTTTCTGGCTTGCAGATGGCTGCCTTCTCACAGTGTGCTACATAGCCTTTCCTCAGCACCTGTGGTGGGATGAGGGGGGAGGGAGAAGGGTGGGTAGGGGAGGGGAGACTGGCCTCTAATAAATTCACTAATCCCATCATCTCATCATGAGGGTCCCATCTTTATGACCTCCTATAAACTTAATCACCTCAAAGGCCCACCTCATAATACCACTGAAGGCGTCAATATATGAATGCTGTGGAAACTTAAACATTTAGTCCATAGCAGTCAGCACTGCCAAATAAAACATTTTAGAAAGGCCAATGTAAGCTTTGGTTAAATTCAAATGATATGGTACAGAAAAGAAAGGAAGTGCTAGACCTCTGAACTGAAATGGATCAGATTTTAACTGGAGTAAATGGCTCCTCACTTTAGTAAAGCTTTGCTGAAATGATATTTGTGGTGAGAATCAGGCCCCCAAAAATGAGTTACCCAGCTGAACTCATGTGGGCTGTAAAGAGTTTTAGGGGAAAAATCACTTTCTCGAAGAGAAAAGTTATGAAATAGGAAGTGAATACTCGTACTGGCTCCAGCAGCACATGTACTAAAAAGTGAATCCTGAAGGGGAGTTGAAATATCATCCCAGGTGAGCAGTGTGTCTGAGAAGGGGCAGTGGTTTGTCCCTGGGAGCTGTGCATACCCAGGGTCTGTCTGCAGGGCTCCAAGAGAACTCAGGCTAAAGGCTCTGCATATGGCACTGCAGTGGTGTTGCAATGGCTGACCTTGGACTTCAGAGTTCATGGGCAGGCCTGGCCCCAAAACTCCAACAAGGACAGCCTAGACCATCTTACCGGAATTGACAGCCAGGCTTGAATCAAGCAGTGGTTTTAAAATATTGAGGACATGGAAACAGTTGCCATCTTGAATCATTTCAAGTTCTATTTTTATTCATTTTTCCTTAGTCTTGACTTTTACTATGACATGGCAACTTCTAGATGCTTTTTGTGGAGACATGCCGTGCAGTAATTCTGTTTTAACTGCACCACATCGCTGCTGTATCCAGTGGATAATCTGGGTGATAAGGAAGGAGCCATGAACTAAGAAGAGGGCTTTGAAATAAACCATTATGGTGGCTTAGACCAGGATGGAAGCGGCGGAGGTGGTGAGAAGTAGTCAGACTCTAAATATACGGTGACATTTGCATCAACAGGATTTTCACAAGTGGAAGAGTTGGCCTTAGCTGGCAAATAAATAGCTCGTCCATAATAACTGGAGAAAAGAAGCAAGTTCTGGGCATAGGAGCCCATAGGTGTACAGAGATCATGTTGGTGGGAACGTGTGAAAGTTCTGTGTGCTCTTTTCTGAGTGAAAAGACCATCAGCCAACAGTAGGATGAGGAAGAGGGTGTAAGAGGCTTGAGAAGAGAGGAAGATGTTTAAATAATCATCTAAGAGAATGGGGAGAGTGGGTGGACTGGGAAAATATGGTACACAGACTGGTCAGTAATGAGGGCCCATTTAGGGCTAGTGATCATTAATCTAAAACATGACCAGTCCACAATCCCGTGTGCCTCATTTCAACCACATTCAGCTCCCTGGATGCAGGAATTAAATGGGCGGAAAGTTGAATTTAATTAGGGCTACGGATTACCCAAGAGAGTTTGATGCAGTGAAAGAGGAGTAAAGAACTAGAGTGACCATTGTGATAAACCACGAATTTAAACTGGGCTAGGGTGACAGTAGGAATCAAGAGGGGAAGGGATAATGAAAAGACATGGGGTAGGTGACTGACTGACAGTCTCCGTGAAAGGGGGTTTTAAAGTTAAGTTCTAGAGAAAAGGACCTGGAAAGATAAAAGGACGGGTTGTTCATGACAAATTAGTTTGTGGAGATACTACTTTACACCCATCAGATTGACGAAATCTAGACTCTCAGACAATGGTAAGCATTAGTGACGATGTGAACAAGTAGGAATGTTCATGCTTGGCTGGTGCGAGTGTAGCAAATCTTCAAAGCAAACTGGTCGCACTTAGTGAACGTAAGTAAGCTTATTCCTGAAGATCCGCATCCTGTCTATACCCATGAAAAGCTTCCCATTAACCCATAGATATGTACAGATTAGCTTACACAAGAAAAAAGCAACTGATTAGCAACAAATATGGTGGAATAATCTCATATAAAGAGAATACATTACATAAAAACATTGCAAAGCACTTTACTTTTATGTAAATAAATTAGAAAAAAAACTGGATTAAGTAAATAATTACCTAGAAAAATATAAATGGCCGAAACTAATTCTGGAAGAGATAGAACATCTGAATACATTGATGACATTGGAAGAAATTGAGAACAACAACGAATACCCCAAAGCCTCAGACATTTTCATAAGCATCATTCTAACCTTCAAGGAAACATTTAATTCCAATACTACTTATTATTATCTAGGTATTAGGACTAAAGGAGAAAAATTTTAATATGTACACTTTAACGTGTATACAAAATCACTGATATCAATATCATAAACAAATTTTTGTTCCAAGATAAGATAAAAATAGCACAAAGAGCAACCTAAATTATGAGTATCAATGGAGACAATCTTCAATAAAATCTTAGGAAAATAAATTAGCAAAGTGTCAAATGACTGTATATACCTTATGTGTGTTTGCTTTTGTTTTTTTGATGAGTATAAAGATGGCGTTATGAATTAAATTTTGTTCCCTCGAAAGAGGTTTAAGTCCTAAGGCCAGTGCCTGTGAATGTGATGTTTGAAAATTGGGGCTTTGCAGATGGTCAAGTTAAATGAGGTCACTAGGGTGAGTCCTAATTTAATATGACTAGTGTCCACATAAAAATTTGGACACAAACAGATACGCACGTGGGGAGAATGCCAGGTGGAGATAAAGGCAGAGATGAGGGTGATGCATCTGCAAACCAAATCAAGAAATACCCGAGATTGCTAACAAACCGCAGGAGTTGGAAGAGATGCAGACAGATTTTCCTCCTTTGCTCTGGGATGGTTAATCCCACCACTCCCCCCACACACACAGACAGACACACACACACATCCCGGGAGAAACCAAAAGTAATTTTAAAAGTTTACATTAATTCTTGACCAAATATTAAAAATAAAGCCTTAAGAAAACTATGTAATAAAATATGTTTGGCATAAATCAAAGGCGCACCTGACTTGCTAGGGAAACACTAGAGTAATGCTCATTAAAGTCAGGAACAAAGAATACATTCCCAGCACCAACAGCATTTAACAGGATGCTGGAATTACCAACCTATGCAACTAGACAAGAGAATAAAACAGTGGGGGCAAAATTATCACTTTTTCCAGATATGACTGTCTGTCTTGTAAAAGCAACAGTGTCAACTAACAAAATCGTACACATTTCCATATGCTATCTGGTTCATTTACAAGCAGCAGAGGCAAGGGAAAGTGAATGGCAGTCCACCAGAGTTGGGACATCCCAAATATTGGCAGCAGGGCCCCGCCAAAGACCCTCTTCTCACCTGCTCATCCTATAGCAACCTGCCCACCCACAAGCCTTTCTCACTGCAGATCCCTAGTATGCCTTCCAATGTGATGGCTCAGACCCAGTGGGAAATCAACCAACATAGACAACAGAAATAAACAGCTCATTGCAAGAATCAACCCAGTCCCTCATTTACTAAACTTATGATAAAAACAATAGCACTAAGAAAGAAAGACCAAGATGAATAAATAGAACAATTAGTGACAGACAGAAAAGAACTTTAAAAAAAAAAAAAAACTTAAAAAAATGAGAAAATTTTTCTTAAGAAAAAAAGAAGCTCCAATTAGTAACTTTATAGTGATTTTGGAAGGTATTATAATCGTAGAACAAGGAAGGTGTGTCATAAAAATGTAGTAATTTTAAATATATGAAAGCTCTTGAAAAGTAAATATATGATGGCTAAAATTAAAACTTTAATAAAGGGCTGGAAGAAACTTTAAACGTATCTTCCAGATCGCAGAGCAGGGAATCAGAAAATCCGAGTGAAAGGAGGAGCACAGGGGCTAAGGAGGATTCAAGAGGCACATCTTCCACATGGAGTCCAGAAGGGGAGGGCAGCGCGGAGGGAATGGGGGGAACATAAAACAACAATAAACAGAAGCAAAGGCGTTTCTGAGGCTGAACAGAGACGTGTTTGGGGATTTTAAAAGGCCTTCCTAGTGCAGATTAGCATAAATAAAGATCCACACTGACACACATTGAGCAAGTTCCAGAAAGATCCACACCCACACACATCATAGGAAATCCAGAAAACCACAAGGAAAGAGATAATAACCCTCAAGACTTTCAAGATTAATTAGAAGAAAAAAAAGACCAAAATTAGCAAGTCAACAGACTTCTTATTAGCAAACCTCAATGCCTGATAGCCAAGTTCTGGGGGGGGGGAATTATTTTGAACCTAAATCCTATGATCAATTATACTAACAGACGAGTGGGGATGGAGAGAGAAAAGATTTCCTCATTTGTAAGAACTTAACATTCACCACCATAATCCCTTTCTGAGGAGGCTGAAGCTTTACCCAGAAGAATATGAGCACAAGCCAAGAAAGAAGACAATGTAAGTAAATAACAAGACATGAAGAAAGCTCTAACCGGTTTGGCTCAGTGGATAAAATGCTGGCCTGAGGACTCAGGGGTCCCAGGTTTGACTCCGGACAAGAGCATGTGCCTTGATTGCGGGCACATCCCCAGTGGGGAGTATGCGGGAGGCAGCTGATCGATGTTTCTCTCTCATTGATGTTTCTAACTCTCTATCCCTCTCCCTTCCTCTCTGTAAAAAATCAATAAAATACATTAAAAAAAAAAAAAAGACATGAAGGAAGCTAAAGAAAAGAAACCCCAGGATGGTGGCTGTGCAGCAGGCCAAAACTGAACAGAAGCACACACACATTTAAGAAGAGTCTCTTCAAAGGAAAATGGAAGTTAATCAAGCCATGGAATGATTAAGTGCCTGCACAATTATAACCACACGGGAAAGAAAGTACATATTTCTTTCCTCCGTCAGAGAAAAGAAAGTCAATTAGAGACCTCAGAGAAAAACAAATATGTAAAAAAGTCATAATCCACATACGAAGTAAAATAAACAAGCATAGTTTTAAGCTATTGATGAAGGATCGGAAAAGATAATCCACTTGTTCTCGGTGCTTGAAATAAGTCTGTACTGAGCGCTACAGGATTTGTGACATTCAGCCTGTGCATGGATCAGTGTTCAACCAGACAAATAAAACCAGGAAGAATTTTGAATTAAGAGACATATTGCAAGAGTTATGCAAGCATGCGGGCTTGCCAGGCCAATCTAAAACTTAAAGGGCTGGCCATCATGAAGGGCAGCTGGAACTCCTGGGTGGGTGTGAAACTTCCGTCCACAGGTGGAATTTCATTGTCAGGGAGTCTCAGCTCCACTCTTAAGGCCTTTCACCTGATTGATTCAGGCCCACTGAGATTACCTTTGACAATCTCTACTTAAAGTCAACCCATTACGACTTTAATCATATCTACAAAATACCCTCACAGCAACACCTAGATTTGTGTTTGTTTGAATAACTGGGGGCTGTAGCCTCATCAAGACATGTCCAACTATCACAGTACATAAACAAGGAATTACATTCCTTGGTCACTATCTGGCTCTGCAACAAACAAGACTTGTACAGCCATCTCTATAATAAAACCCTAATATGCAAATCGACCAAACGATGGAACAACTGGTCGCTATGATGCGACCACACAGGGCAGACGCTCAATGGAAGAGCTGACCCCGGGTGGTCAGTGCACTCCCACAGGGGGAGTGCCGCTCAGCCAGAAGCTGGGCTCAAGCTGGCGAGTGCAGCAGTTGGGGGAGCCTCTCCCATTTCAGAGGCAGAGCTAAGGACCTTCACAGGTGGACATCCCCCGAGGGGTCCCGGACTGTGAGAGGGCACAGATTGGGCTGAGGGACATGCCCCCCTCCCTTACATGAGAGCTGTGCACTGAGCCTCTAGTTATACTATAAATGTATATGGTTGTTTTCAACTTTCAGGATAAGCTTTAGACAAAGGATTAGTGTCAATGTTTGTGCAGAGCATGGGAGAAAATGTCATCAACATTGCCATGCCAAGATATGAGTAAAAAATGAACATCAAGATGCTCGGAGAAGGATAGTTATTGTAGAAATAGCTGGTGGGGGAACTGCAAACACCCTAATCACTGAATAGTTGGGAGTTAAATAAATTACAAATATTCATCCTATGAAATACTGGGCTGTGGATAGGTTAAAAATACGATGTGTTCTGTCTTCTGATATGAGAGTTCCAAATTATACCACTAAGTGAAATACCAAAGTACAGATTCAATGTATTTTACGTGCAAAATATATGTGCATACATATAATTCTTTTTAGACCATACATATTAAGAACACATACATTCATACACAAATGTAGACAGTCCTGTGTTACATAACTGCATTTCAACCAGTGAAGAACCTCATATAAGATGATGGTCCCATAGATTGCAATGAAATGCCTGGTGAACCATTATAGCATCTTACCTCATGGATGACTCAGGTTTGTGGTGATCTTGGTGTAAAAACACCTATAGCACTGCCAGTTGTATAAAGTATAGCACATACAATTGTGTACAGTGCATAATGCTTGATGATAATAATAACAAACAGTTACTCATTTATATCCTTCCTACACTATACTTTTTATCATTATTTTAGAGTGTAGTCTTTCTATTTATAAAAGCTGGAAAACAGTAGGCTGTGTTATGCCAGTAGCAGCCTCACATATCCTGTGTTTATTACATTTCTTGATTCACATGATTTTCTCTGTTGTTTTGTGCGGTAACAAGCTATATGGGTTGGTAGCCTAGGAGCAATAGGCTAGACAATATAGCCCAGGTTTGCATAAGTGCACTGTGATGCTCACACCATGGCAAAGCCATCAACATGCCTCCACCTCAGAACATACCTCCGTCGTTAAGCAGCATGTAAGCATATGTATACTTGTGTGTGACTATATGTTTAGACACGTGTGTGTGTATGTACATAAATTTTATAAAGCTATCCAGGAAAGGAAACTTTTGTTTTAAGTTTTATACAAAGGAACTTTGGGTGAATAAGAAAGCAAACCTCACCCTGGCTGGTTTGGCTCAGTAGATAATTGTGAGTAATTGGAGGAAGAAGAACTTATTTTTCATTTTTGGTATCACGTGGATTTTCTTTACAATGTATAGGTAATAATACTAGCGTATTATTACTATTTTAAGGTTTCCAGTATTATCTGGAATAAAAAGCGATTTCAATTTTCTTTTTATTTTACAGGTTAAAAAAGAAAACCGACACAGCCTCACAAATGTTACCTAAAATACTAAGCACTTGCTGTGTTAGGCAGTGAGCCCTACCTGGTCATGCAAAGGGATATGAGTTTCTGTCCCGAATGAGTGCCCACCTAGGTGGGTGATGCATGTGCTCAAGCAGAGAATCATAAACTATCATGTAAGGATGGACATGGGCGTCGGGTGTGGTGGGGGCACCAAGCACCAGCCTGTGGAAGGTCTGATTCTGCACCAGGAGAGTGTCCAGCAGTCCCGTCTCGGTAGGAGTGGAGACAGGATGTGCGAACTGGAGAGGGAGGGGCAGGTCAGGTGACTAGACTCTGAGATTTGCTTTCCTATTCACCCAATAGTGACTAAGTAGTTGCCTCGCAGGGTACATGCAGATGAAGGGAAATCGCATCTATAAAAAGCCTGGCACACAGTGACATTCAAACCCAAGTGCATCCTCCTTCTCTGACTCATCCCGGAAGCAGGGAAATTGCACCTGGTAAAAGTTTTCCTTTATTCTCAAACACCAACAAAGCCACCCGGGGAAATGGCATACTCTACCTGACTGGCTAATTCGAGGTGGAGGCGAGGCAGGAGCACAGTTAACATTGTGTTGGGCGTCCCTAGAGCTCAGTGAGCAATAGATGAAGGTGAAAACCCCGTTCTCCACACTTACCCACACGGAACAAGAGGAGGGCGCTTCCACAGCTGAAACACCCTAAGAGCTCTTATGTTCTTAAAGAACTCGGAGGGTGAGAGCTAATGAAATAATTAGTGATGCACTGAAGGGTGGCCCCCTGATCAAGCGCTCCCAGAAGCCAGCTGGGGATCTGCACAAGCGAAGTTGACAAAAGGGCCTCTTCAAACACTTCTTGTTAATGAGCTAAATTGCAGATTACCCTGCAGAGGGGAGTTCCAAATGAGGCTACTTCAATGCTGTGCTTTAGGGATGCTGTGCAAAAAAAGCGAGGGGCCTGGCTGGTATGGCTCAGTAGCTGAGCGGGGTCCTATGCACTAAGAGGTCATGGGTTCAAATTCCAGTCAGGTCACACGTCCAGGTTTCGGCCTCCATCCCCAGAAGGGGCGTGCAGGAGGCAGCTGATTGATGTTTCTATCTTCCCCTCTCTTTCTTCTTCTCCCTCTAAAATAATAAAAACATATTTTTTAAAAAGCTAGGGTTAAATTTTAGATGTGCCCATTATTAAACCACAAACTGTCCTTTTTATTAAAAAGTAAGTGAAGACTATGTAGCATTTCTGCTCTGTACAGTTTTTTAAACCTAAAGGAATTTTAATTCCCGGGCGAGACTGCCACCAGCCTTTACCTGATAGAATGCTTAGGGGATTACTCCACCACCACAGGGCTTCTACTACACCTGCTATGTAAATAGGTACCGACCACACAGACACATTCACAAGTCAAAGAACAGTTGAGCATTTTGCCTACCTTACATCTTCTCAGAGTTGCTTGCTTCAGGACATCTTCAATCATGGAGCCCAATTATTCTGAATCAGCTAATGACATGTCTTTTGCGGTGAGTGTTCCTTGTGCTGTAGACAGAAATTGCCTTAAACAGGAGGTCAACGTCTTTTTTGTTTAATTGTTGAAAGTACTACACATGTCCTCTTTTTGTCCCCATTGACCTCTTCTACCCTGCCCCGCCCTTTTATGTACTTCAAGAGACCAGTGCTACATGCACAATACGATCAGGAAACATCGCCAATGAAAGTACTCTTTTTACTGAGCACTCCTATGTGCAAAATACTTTTATAATTGCTATGCGTGTATTAGTTCATTGCATCCTCTTAACACTGGAGCAAATGCTATTATTATTCTCACTTTGAAAATAAGGAAATTAAAGCTTACAAACAATTACTCTGTACTAACAGAAGTAGTATATTAGCTATCTTTCGTTCCATTACAAATTATCTCACAGTTTAGAGTCTAAAAAATAGGATAGACATTTATCATCTCCAAGGCCAGAATTCACAAGTACTTTAGTGGTACTTCTGACACAGGACCTTTCATGAGGTTACAATCAAGATGTCAGTTGGGGCTGCAGTAATCTGAAGGCTAACCTGGGGCTAAAGGGTCTACTTCCAAAATGACTCATTCATAGGACTGGTGAACTGATGCTGGCCTTTGGAAGGAGGCCTCAATTTTTTTTACCAATGTGAGCATCGGTAGGGGATACAATATTGCAGCTGGCTTTCTCCAGAGTGAATAATCCCAGAGACAGACCAAGATGGAAAATGCAGTGTCTTTATATTCCAGTTCCAGAAGTCACACTGGTACTTCCACTGTGTTCTGTTAGACACACAAGCTTACAATGATTCAGTAGAGGAAATTCCTAAATACCAGCATGCCTACAGGCAAAATCACTGCAGACATCTCGGAGATGGTAGAATTTGGATTTAAGCATGGCTCTATTTTCTGCAAAGTTTACTCTGGACCACCTTATGATACTGCCTCTCTTATAAAAAATTCTCCCAGAAGTGTTCAAGATATTTAGATAGTCATGAAAGAGTCAACAATGATAAGATAAGAAAAACTGCAGTGTACTGAGTGCCTACTATGTCCTGGACATTCCGCTAAATTATCTGCACAATTTCCCCATCAGACTTAGTGAATGATAAGACTCAGAGAACGCCAATGACTTGCTCAGAGTCTCTGAAGTGAAGTCAAAATTGTCTTTATGAATGTAACTTCTGTGTGAGGTGAATGAGCAAATATGAATGGAGACTACTTATGTGGAGGGGAGAAAGAAACCAATGTAGCGTGAGTCTGTGGTTGAGAGAAGACTGGCAACTGAAACCAGAGTTGGAGATGAAAATTAAGCTGGTTTAGGCAACAGAAAATCATTACTCAGATGCGATTCCATTGAACTAAATTTGAGAGTAAAACCTAAGAAACAGATCAGGTGAAAGAGTTCTCAGGGCACCAATTATACACTGCACTTAGTCAAATATCTATTGACCTCAAAATCTAGTTCTGCTCAGCTGAGTACATTTATCTTACTCAGAGACATCCATTTTAAAGACCAGGAGATAAAAGAGAGAAAGAGAGAGGAAAAACTTGGTTTCTGAACATCTCTTTAGACTAGATATATTTATTTGGGCAAGTACAAAATTCCTTAGAGCCAAATATATTTTTCACCTTAAAAGAGATTCTTCTTTCACCATTATTCATCACTTAAATAATACACAACCTTACAAATCCAATCCATGAATTAATCATAGTGTCAATGGGCATCTGCTCAGCTCTGTTCTAGAGATTTTCCAAGTATAATCCATGCCCTAGAGAAGCCTAGATTTATTTGGAGAAAAAGACTTAAGCAGAGTGCTCTGTGCAAGCAACTCTACATAGTGATGATTTGAAAGGGCACTTGTTTATAGTCAGTAAACTTAGAGGGGAACAGGGGGATGTTATCTGTGAAGGCAATGGTAGTAGGAGAAAAATGGCTGGAGAAGAAGGGATTTGAATCCTGCTGTGATGATGGTAAGGTTTGGCTTGTTCTCCTCGTGTATTTGTTTGGGTTTCTGCAAAAGCAGAGCCTGAGACAAAGACTTGGGTGCAAGAAGCTTTTGGGTGAGATGACCCCCCCCCAAAAAAAAATGAGAGTAATGAAGAATATATATAGTTATAGTGAGACAGGGAAGGGGTCAATAAAGAATATATATAGTTATAGTGAGACAGGGAAGGGGTCAATATAGTGAGACAGGGAAGGGGTCAATACCACTGCCAGGTTCAGCTCCGTGGGGGACCTTGGAGAAGTATACAGATGACTCCAGAAGTTTCTGTTTGAAGGACAGGAGGCTGGGGCATCAGTTCATGTGCTGCCATTCATTCCTCATGGTTTGAGGGTTAACCCCGAGGGTATTAGTCTTCATGTGTTTCCTGACTGTGACAGGATGTGAGCTGAGTGATCTTCTGTGGCTGTGAAGTAAAGAAAGGAAGAAAGGAAGACTGTCCCATGCCCTTGCGATGGCAGAGAACCTGGAATTGCCCAGCACAGCTGTGGCTGAACTCAGAGGTGGGTGGAGGAAATGCAGGAGTAGGCACAAAAATCATCTGTTAGAATCAGAAAAAGGAAAACTACCTTCCTTGTACCCTCCACTTAACTGTCCTCAGCCAGCAGTAGGTCACATGGCCACCTCTAGCTAGAGACTACCTTCCTCTTGATGGGGTAGTCTCTAAGTAAGAGTACAGCCTGGAAGGAAGAATGGAAGGGGTACTGGGCAGGCAACTAGCACAGTCTGCTTAGTGTGATGTCTGTCAGAGGAGCCACTCTCTCCCCCTCCCCTATGCAGAGCTGATCCAGTTCTTCCCAAACATCCACACGTCAGGCAGTGTGGAGACAGTTATGTTAGGAGCCACCAGCCCAACTTCCCATCAGCCACTTGGCAGCATTTCATTCTGGTGATTTTTATGTCCTCGTGCCCTACGGAGTGTGTGGAAAGGTGGCAGCCAAACACACAATCCACCATTTACACAACTGCATGCACCCTCTTCCAGAAATTTAGCTCAGAAGCGCAGCCCTGAAGAGAGGGGACCCACAGTGGAACTCCTGGTGCTTGCTTTTGCTGCTGGACTGTTGACGTGGCAGTATCTCTGGGCTGAACTCACCTGGGAAGGTAAGAGTCCGCAAGACCCCTGGAACCCGTGAAAACCTTGACAGATGTGGCCTCTCTCTCCTCTTCCTCTCAGTCTTTGCTGGCTTTTTCCCAGAGGGAATCATCAGGACTCTTGCAATTTGATTTACTCCCTCCAGAAACCTCCTGCACAGGAAAAGTGTGCAAACTGGGAATTCAGTCTTGTCTTTTATCCATTTCCTCCTGTTCCCCTCTCTGTGGGGAAATAATTGTGCGGAGGCTGTTGCTGCTGGTGGCCATGGTAACAGAGTAATTGACATACAGTCTGAAAGTCATAAACTTAATGAAACTATAGTTTTTATTGCGCTTCCCCCTCATCTCTGATTAAATCAGATCTGCATAATGTGAAGATATTAAATTTCCACGTTTCTCATTTTCTCTCCCCTGCCAATAGGAAGGAGGCTCTGTTGTGAGGAAACCCTACTGGTGGGCTGGGAACAACATGGCTCTAGATTTTGCTGGGGGGAGAAATGTTTTTTTGTGTTTTTTTAAATAATTGGTGCTGGATGGCCCATGAAGCAAAGCTAACTTTTGAGAAATGGTGGGATTCTGGCTCCATGGATGTACCGCTGTTCCCCTCTGGCGGGTAGAGACATTATGGAGATTTGGAAGAGTCACAGAGGAGGAAAGAAATGGCCCCAGAGGATGGCACATCCAGGAGACACCAAGATTCACGCACAGGTTGCAGAGCCCTGGTCTGAGCCAGGCCTGTGTGGGATTTGGGCTTGGAGAGGAATGATTGGAGCCCCTGAGTGCAAGGTACCCACAGCTTAAGGACAAGCTCACCTGGGTCCCTGCTTTCAACAAAGACAACAAGAATGGGGGCTGGGGGTGAGTCTGTCCTGGCCACTGTGAACTCATACTTACGCTATAAGAGCTTTCTTTCTTATCAGCTGTGCCAACAACTACCAAGTGAGAGGTCATGTGATGGGAAATGTTGCGAAGGCAGTTACTTCCAGCAGGGCTTCAAGAAGCTCTTACGGAGCTGCTGCCCTTAGCCAGAGCTCGTAGATGCCAGTGGCCTGCAAATGCCTCACTAGGAGACTGCATCCTCTTGAATTTTGATTAACGTTATTTCAGAAGAAAATAGACCAAAGCAGAAAGGAGGGTATCATAATGCAGTGTTTCTCAATTGGAAATGATTTTTCTTCCACCCCTCCACCCAGAGAACCTTGGCATCTAGTGGAGAGGGGCCAGAGATGCTGTTGAACAGTCTACAATGCACAACATAGCCCCCTATAATAAAGAATCATCTGACCCAAACTTTCAGTAGTGATGAGGTTGGGAAACTCTGGTGTAAGGGAAAACTCAGAGCTATTGACAAGCCACTGATGCCCTTGAAGACCAAGAGACAGGCAACTCAGGAGATGCTTAGGCTAAGTCCTTGCCCCTGCAGGACACATGACGGATGGTTAGGGTCAGGGTGGTGTGAGTGAGGGAGCCCGGCCCTCTGCACCCAAGGCTGGAGCAGGGGGAGGCCTGGGCAGCTCAGGCTGAGGTAGAGACTGGAAAGGAGTCACATGTTTTAAGTCAGGATTAAAGAGGTGAGACGGGGAGAGGGTCTAATTTCAGGGCCTCCTGCCCCAGGTTAAGACTTCCCAGTAAAAGAGAACTGCCATTCACGTTCTCAAGTGAAAAAGAAAATGGGAAATACACACACGAAGGTGTTTGAAAGTCTTGGGCTTAGGCCCTTGATTTTAATTTTCAACAAGCATTCAAGGTAGTTGCCACCCATTAATGAATGAAGAGGCAAACCTCGGAGACAAGTAAGGAATCTTCCAAGGCATCACAGTGAGCTGTCTTGGCATCTGTTACAGAAATGAGCCAAAGAGGCCTATGGACATTAGCCCCTCGGTCCTTTATTTCTTCACCCATCATCTCAAAAGCCAGCTGGTGCCAAACTCACATTTTTACACATCTAAGTGCTTTCAAAATAGCCCAGCCCAGCCCAGCCCAGCTGAGTGGCTCTGTTGCTTGGAGTACCATTCCACGCATCAAAAGATTGCGGGTTTGATTTCCTGTCAGAGCACGTACCTGGGTTTCAGGTTCGATCCAGCTGGGGCACCTATGGGAGGCAACTGATCAGTGTTCTCTCTCTTCCTTCCTCTGCCTCTAAAATTAATAAAAACATATCCCCCGATGAGGATTGAAAAAAAAAAGGTTCCAAATCAGACTTTTAGCCATGTAGAGCTTGCCTGGTTTGCATACTTCAGGAAACCTCATCCCACATCTGCTGGCAACAGACAAGATAAACCCCAAGCCATAAAGACATTGAGCTGCCGTAATCCTACACCCTGGCCCTTCGGCTCTCTAGAACATGGCCCCCAACTTGGTTGCTGAGTGACAACCCCGAACCTAAGCCCCTTCTCTGATCTCCCCTTACCAGGGAGTTACCTGCCCTCCTCCTCCTCTGATGTGGCCTCATATTCCTAAAGCCTCGGACCTTCTCATGTGACCCTGGCCAGTACAGCTTGCCATGGGTTTCTGTCCCTTGTGGTCCCTTTTCCCATGACGTTCCCCCAACCCCCTACATATTCCAAGTCAGACTCTGACCCCCAGAGTGTCTCTCTCTACCCCACAGCTTTTACCTCAGCTTCAAACTCTTCAATAAATGTCATCATACAAAAGATACAGCATCTGAGCACTATTCCTAGAGGATGACCAAGGGTCCATCTGGAACCTAATCCATTTGACTCACTTCCCCCAACCCTGGGAAAAGCCAGTGCCACCCAGAAAAAGCAGAAAGCTCTTGTAGAGATGCTATTACTATTAATATTATTGTTACTGTTATTGTTGCTGCAATATCCACATTGACGTTCCGTAAGGGATACAGCAAGGAATCGTACCCAATAGCATTGATAATCATCATCCTACTATCAATGACTCCCACCTATTGAGCCTTTACTCTGTGCCAGGCACTTACTGTGCTGGCCCAGCACAGCTCTGGGAGGTCAAGGTCTGCAGAATCATACAGTGGCAACGTCACATCTCTGATTAGGCCATAGTATCATCCATGAAACTGCTAAAGATTCCATCCCCCAGCCTCCCCTTGTATCCTGTCCATGAATGACCTTACCTAAATTTCCTGATATAACACAGGGGATTAACCCACCAAAAAGTTGCCCCTGACTTGGTCTCTGTCCTGGTTCACCAGTTTCCTGGTGCCTGAGCTACTCCCATCTTTTCTGGGCCCAACCCTGCTACTCCCCTGGTTGAAAGGGATCCCCACAGGGAGAGGAAACCAGGCCTTTTAGCAGACAGAACATGGGCCCTGTGGATCCACAAGTGAGTGGGAGCTCAGGAGAGGGCAGGAGAGCTGTTATTTTCCAAAGTTCAGCTCTAAGACATCCATTATGTCTTCCTAGAAAATCGCTGGCTGCAGGAAACTCAACACAAAGAGCGGTGGTTATGAATATTGCAGGCCGCATGGACTGCTGGGGGCCACAAGTCTTATAAATGATAGACATGACCTCCCAAGGCGGTGCAAGTTCAAAGGAAACTCAACTGAAATGCACCCCTTTTCCATCAAGGATGGGCCATGTTGAAGGCAGTTCCAGGCAGCACCAGGCGGGGGGTTCAGGGACCTGAGGGGAGACTGAGGCTAGGGTGTGACTGGTTTGTGGAAGGGGGTGACCTATGCATCCCCACCTGGTTTCTTCCTTTCCTAACCCACAACGCTGCCCAGGAAGTGGGAAGGTAACAAAGCTCAGTGACAATGCCCTGTATCAAATTTCTAGAGAAATGTCAGAAATGTGAATTGAGTCCGTGATGATTTTGGGGGGGTCCATTCTGGCTTGGGGTTCACCAGTCCTTCAGAGCTGGGTTTTGACTTTTGCCAAGGTATCCTGAGCATAGTACCTGCTGAAAAATTAATAATGGAAATTGTAATAATCATATTTAGATGCTTTACTAAATTTCAGGCTGTTTTCTGAGTGCCTTACATATATTTTTTAAGGCATTTTTATTAATTTCAGAAAGGAAGGGGGAGAGAGATAGAAACATCAATGATGAGAGAGAATTATTGATCAACTGCCTCCTGCATGCCTTACACAGGGGATCAAGCCCAAAACCCAGGTATATGCCCTGATGAGGAATTAAACCATGACCTCCAGGTTCATAAGTCAATGCTCAACCACTGAGCCACACTGGCCAGGTGCCTTACATGTATTTTTAACTTTTTTGGTCTTCACAACCCTATGAAGTAAGGCTTATATCAGCCCCATATGACATTGCAATGTAAAAAAATCAAGGCCCAGAGATTAGCAAATGGCCTACACGTCTTGCAGTGGATAGACGGAAACCAGGCATTGGGACTCAGAGATCATGTGTTTCACCACATGTATCATGCAGCTTCAGGGCCATGTGGAATACTGTCTGGCCTTTCACAGGTACAGATAGCTACCAAACTGTAGTGAGAGAACATGCAGCATGTAAGCTGATCTCTTTTCTATTTTCTCAAAACAAAATTCTCTCATTTAATAAAAGGAGTATGTAAAATAGTAACCAATCACAACTTTTTTTTTTTAATATGTCAGGAAAAAGAAAATCCAGCAAGGAATTTAAATATAAAAATGTAGGTATGATGTGAGGCCTTCCTTGCTAATTTTTAGTGTAACATATATATTTTTTATCCTCACCTGAGGGTATTGATTTTAGAGAGAGAGGAAGGGCGAGAGAGAAACATCAATTGGTTGCCTCCTGTATGTACCCTGACTGGGGATCCAACCCACAATGCAGGCATGTGCCCTGATTAAGAATCAAGCCCACAGCCCTTTGATGTACACGATGATGCTCCGACCAACTGAGCCACCAGGGAAGGGCAGGTGTGATACGATTTTCTCATCTAATTTTGGGTTTTCTTATTGTGGTTCTGTCGCTACATGGTTTGAGCCCTGTCTAGAAGCAGGGCACCTGGGACATCTGAAGCTCTCCTGTTGAGTGTGGCATTTCATGGGGCAACTTTGGGATTAGATCTTACACCTCCTGGCTACTAAACTTTCCTTGTCTGGTAAGAATGATTCGGGATGCTAGTTCACAATTCTGCTTTCAGGCCTCACTCCAGGTCTAGTGAACCAGAATCCTCATGAAGAGAAAAGCCTCACGTTGGTATTAACTGCCCCATTAGATCAAGTGTCCTGATCGGGACCGAAGCATGACTTTGTCTGTAGGCTCTTGGTGAGAACAGTGAGCAGCTGGGGTTGGTGATGTGCTTAGCCTCCCTGCATTGATCGGTGGCTATTGATAGCCGCCTCAGTCTCCAACCCCTGGGTAGTGGCCTTGTTCCCAGCACACGTCTGCTACACTTTTTCTATTTCCAGAAAGAAGAACCTACAAACCAGGATATAAAGAAGTTGCATCCAGTCCTTGCATCAACAACAGGAAATTCATTGAATCAGTATCTTAAGTGTCCCCTCCCTGGCCAGGCAGATGAAGACCTAATGACAGAAGAAGGAAGGAAGGGAGTGGGGAGTCCAGCCATCAGACTGCAGTGACATGAAGGGAAATGCAGGTCTCAGTCTGGGAGATCAATTTCAAAGTGGGAGGAGAACTGGCCACGGGTACAATTAACCAGAAGTCTGAGCTTAGCCTCAGAGCCAGGTCTACATGCAGAAGGAGACAGGGTGTGTGGCAGTGAAGGCCCAGAACACTGTGGGGCAGCCTGGCTGCTGGGAGCAAAGAGCCAGTGATGGGTGACTACGGCTCATGTGCCGGAAATTCAGACTATCTGAGTGGGATCCAAACGGGCACCTTCATTATGGGAAAAGAGACTGGGCCTGGAGGATGAAGCAGAGTGAAGTGGGTACAATTTTAAAATGAAATACTGTTCAAGGAATTCTTTAATTCTCTTTGTCTAAGAGAAAGGACAAATCTATGGAATGAAAGAAAGTACTTTCACAGTAGGTCACAAGATAGAGAAGAAATTGCTTGGAGGGTTAGAGGTCCTCAAACACAGGCCAAACAGAATTTCTACTGTCTGCCTGTTCATCTTGAGATGCGATTGAAAGCCGCCCCATCAAAGGCTGCTCACCGAGTCTCCCTCCTGTTTATCCTTGAAAGGTATAACGAAAAAAAGGAAAAACTTCTCTGTGCTTTCTACTCACACAATGCTCTGGTCACCAAATGCATATGGTTTTTTCTCACACCAAGCAATTCTCCAATTTTCTGAAGCCAGTTTAACTCAATTCAGAAGCTATCGAACCAGAGTCAGCACGGACACCTCAGGTTAAGGGTTCAGTTCCAAAGGACTGCCCCCACTTGAGATACCAGTTGCAAGTCAAGGTTGTCACCTATACTTCTGACCAACTAGCTATAAATCAGAGGTTTCCTCCTAAGATATAACTGTTTGCTAGAACGGCTCACAGAACTAAAAAAACAAAACAAAAAACCCACAATAAAAACACACAAACAAAAAAACCTGCTTACTTACTAGATTATTGGTTTATTTCAAAGAATGTAAGTTACGAACAGCCAGAAAGAAGAGATGCACAGAGCAAGGTGTGGGGGAGGGAACATGGAGTTTCCTTGCCTTCTCTGGGGCAACAAGCTTCCCATCTTCATGCTCTCGCCCACCTGGAGCCCTCTGAAGCCCTTCTGTTAGAATTCTTATAGAGTTTTAGTATATTGGCATGATTGTTTCAATCATTGGCTACTGGTGATTAAATGCAATCTCTAGCCTCTCTCCTTACCCAGAGGGTCTAGGTCGGGGAGGAGCAGGGAGCTGAAAGTTCCAACCCTTTAATCACATGGTTGATTCCACTGGCAACCAGTCCCCATCCTAAGGGGCTTCCCAAATGTCACCTCGTCAACCTAAACTCGGTGTGGCTGAAAGGGCTTGTTATAACTAGGGCACCCCATGGCTCTTGTCACTTAAGAAAGTCCGAGGGCTTCAGGAGCGGTGTGCCAGGGATTCTGCTTGAAGATCCAGATATATATTTCTTATTACAAATCACAATATCATAGGAGGCCACAGGTGGGAAGGGTAGGAAGCCTGCAGGCAGCCCATGTGTGCTCATCCATGTGCTCAAATACATTGTGTCCCATGCCTTCCATAATTCTGATGGACTGTCCCCTGTTTGGTCTGGACCATAGGTCTACTATAACCAGGTCCACCTAAATCAGGTTCAGGTCCAGCTCACGCAGGCCCATCCGCAGCTGTCCATGAGCAGGCACCAGCCAAGGACAGCCTTCTCAATGCCAGTATCGTCAGTCTCCAAGTGCCACTCACACGGCTCTGTTCTCTGACATGAACACCAGCATCAGGGAGTTTAGACCCGTGTGAAAGATACCACAGGGCCTATGCTTGTTACTCATCCTAATGACATTCATGAAATAAAGCAAAGCCATCTAGGGAGAAATGACTTCTCTGAAGCAGGTTCAAGACAACCAATGGAGAACAAAGTAGGAGGAATCTCAATACCAGCTATCAAGCTGTATTATAAAGCCACTGTTCTCAAAACTGCCTGGTACTGGCACAAGAACAGGCATATAGATCAATGGAAGAGAATAGAGAACCCAGAAATCGACCCAAACCAATATGCTCAATTAATATTTGACAAAGGAGGCAAGAACATACAATGGAGTCAAGACAGTCTCTTCAATAAATGGTGTTGGGAAAATTGGACAGATACGTGCAAAAAAATGAAACTAGACCACCAACTTACACCATACACAAAAATAAACTCAAAATGGATAAAGGACTTAAATGTAAGACAGGGAACCATAAAAAATACTAGAGAAATTTAAAGGCAACAAAATCTCAGACATATGCTGAAGCAATTTATTCACTTATACAGCTCCTAGGGCATTGGAAACTAAAGAGAAAATAAACAAATGGGACTACCTCAAAATAAAAAGCTTCTTCACAGCAAAAGAAACCATCAACAAAACAACAAGAAAGCCCACTGCATGCATGGGAGAACATATTTGCCAATGTTATCACTGATAAGGCTGTAATCTCCAACATTTATAGGGAACTCATACAACTGAACAAAAGGAAGATGCAACTCAACAAAAAAATGGGCAAAGGACCTAAATAGACACTTTTCAAAAGAGGACATTTAGAAAGCCAAGAGACATATGAAAACATGTTCAAAGTCACTAATCATCTGAGAGATGCAAATCAAAACAACAATGAAGTATCATCTCACAACTGTCAGAATGACTATCATCAACAAATCAACAATGACAAGTGCTGGAGAGGATTCGGAGAAAAAGGAACCCTCTGCACTGCTGGTGGGAATGCAGACTGGTTGCAGCCACTGTGGAAGACAGTATGGAGTTTCCTCAAAAAGTTAAAAATGAAACTTTCATTTGACTCTGTGATCCCACTTCTAGGAATATATCCCAAGAAACCAGAAACACCAATCAGAAAGGATATATGCATCCCTATGTTCATAGCAGCACAATTTACATAGCTAAGATTTGGAAACAGCCTAAGTGCCCATCATCAGGTGAATGAATTAGAAAACTGTGGTCCATCTACACAATGGAATACTATGCTGCTGTAAAAAAAGAAGGAATTCTTACCATTTGCAACAGCATGGATGGAACTGGAGAGCATGATGCTAAGTGAAATAAGCCAGCCAATGAAAGAAAAATACCACATGATCTCACTCATCTAAACTAATAAAAGCGAAATAGTAAAATTAACCGTTTCTCCGAGACAGGGTAAGCCACGCCCACCAGCCAATCAGAGCGGCTGTATGCAAATTAGCCCAGCCAACATGGCGGCCACCACTCACGGACCTGAGTAAATGTTTAGGCAGCGTCCGTTGCAGCAGGAGCGAAAGCGATACTGTTTTCGGCCCTTGGCGGGCAGGCTCCGAAACATGTTTCAATAATGTAACAATC
>PVJC01016373.1:0-24357 GCA_004026665.1 Murina feae | reverse complement strand
CTGTTGCCCCAAATGTCAATAGTGCCAAAGCTGAGAAACCCGGCTTTAGCATAAAGGTGGGTATGTCTCATTGGTCTCGTAGGCAGAGTAGAGAAGACTATCACAGAGGTCAAAGTTGGAGGATTCCTGGCAAGATGATAAGAGTCCCAATAAAACAATACCATCTCTCCTATTAAGAAAAAAGGTAATCTTTTCTTTTCTTGGCACAGATGGGCTTAGGCCTGTAAATCTGCCACTCGTCCAGTAATCACATGAAGAAAACGGATGATTTAGAGCAGTTAGAAGGTTTATCTTGCAGAAGGAAAGCGTGGGTGTCTAAAGAAGAATAGTAAACATAAATTCTGTTTTACATCCGAGCAGCAAAGACATTTAGAGTGTAACACAGCTTCCATCCGAACTATGGCTGAAAGGGAGGTATGAGATATGGTCAATGATTTTAAATGATTTATGAGGCTTTCTGTAAAAGAAACACAAAGGCCTTGGGAGAGCCAGGCCTTTCTGATGTGCCATAATAGAATTTTATACTGTTTTTCTCACCGTCAAATAAAGTTCAGCAGTACAGATAGATTGTTACCTTGTATTAGTACGTCCTAGGCTGCATGTTAGAATGCTTTATTCAGAGAGACAGATTTATATTTCACAAGGAAATGATTCCTAAAGCTCTTCCATTAATAATATTTTATTGAAAGAGAAGCCAGATTTAGTCATTCCACGCATAGATGGAGAGATTAGCCCAGAGTGAGCTCTGTACATGAAATACATTTTTGGTATTTAAATAGGGAATCATATTTTAAGGCTGTGAAAGAGGACACAGAAAAATGACTAGTTTCTTGACATAAAATTCCATTTGAATTTTTCTTTGGTTTTTCATTGCCAAGAAATCATCAGGGAACAGCCCTAATAATTCATGTTGCCCACACACATAGCTGCTGATGCAATGTTCTTTATCAGCATAAATGTGAAGATGCCCCCAAAAGTACCTAGGGCAGCCCGGCCAGTGTTGCTTAGTGGTTGAGCATTGACCTATGAACCAGGAGGTCACTAGTTTGAGTCCCAGTCGGAGTACATGCCCGAGTTGCAGACTCAATCCTCAGTAGGGGATCTGTGCAGGAGGCAGCTGACCAATGATGCTCTCTCATCATTGATGTTTCTCTCTCTCTCTACCTCTCCCTTCTTCTCTCTAAAATAATAATAATTAAAAATACTTAAAAAAAAGCACCTAGGGCAAAAGACTCATAAATAGGGAGAGATAATATACTGTTTGCTTGGAACAACTTCTCCCTTTCTCTTTTTATCTTCATTAACAGTTTTTGTTTGTTTTTTTGTTTGTTTTACTTCTTCAACAAACTATGTGTAAAACCTAGTGTTCAGAGGACACGGCTGTGGAAATAAAGCAAGTAAAAAAATGGGCCTAGTTCCAAGACGTTGTGCACTGTCCAGGGTGCTGGACAGATGGCTTTGTCTGGAAGAACTCGTACACAGAGAAGAAGAACCCATCAGAAAAGGACAGGATCGGAAGTCAGGCTCTGGCCCTTCTCAGTATTGTGTCTCAGCAGCTCTGTGTCTTTGAGTAAATTCTTTAACCTTTCCTATAAAGCTCTTTTCCAGATGGAAAGTCAAAGTCTTACGTAAGACTTTGTAAATCGTCCTTATTTAGTGGAAGGGTGGCCTCTGACAAACCTTGAAGTCAATTCAATACAATAACTGTTCATGGAATTATTACATGGAATGTGTTGAAAGGCCGTGAGAACGGACACACAGAAAGGAATTGTATTAGTTTTAAGTATACAACACAATTTTATTCAAAAGCCACCACTGTAAAAAAAGTGTCTTGTTAGTACTCCTAGATGTCATGGGAAAGTAAACAAACAAACAAACAAACAAGCAAACAAGCAACTATAAACTGTTGTTCGTTGCAGGGTCCAAAAACACGTTTGATATTGGAATAGAGTTATCTTTCCTGCAGATACCCTTGCATACTTAGGCTGCAAAGGGACGTGATGGGGCTGTGTAAAGACAGTGGGCTTTTTAAGCCTCAGCCCAAATCCTAATTTAATTATGTTTATCATTGCAACTGTGTGACCTTTGGTAAGTTCTCTGCGCCTCAGATTTCATCACTTAACTAAATCCTATCCCCCGAAGACTGATGAGAAGATGAAATAAGTTCATAGCAGGAATAAGCTCAGAAATAATGCCAAAACGTCTATTTTCAGTGTTAATTTATAATATTAACAAGTGTTCAGTGGTCAAAATAAAACAGGTTTGGAAATGAATTCAGATGGAAAATACCCTTGCCTTTTCTCAATCTCTGACTCAATTCCCATGACTGGGTTGCTTTGAATAGCATAGATACGTGCTACTGGGCAGAGCAGTGGTTAAGGGATCACTTTAGGATAGGACTTTCTTTGGTAATCTTGGGCAGATCACCTAACTCCTGTGCCCCTCATCTGTGATTCTTTTCTAATATGTAAAATAACTACTAGTATTCTAATAGAGCTATGGCATAGAGTTGACGTGAAAATTAAATTAGTAAATGCCTGCAAATGGCTTAGGAAATTTCCTACATCTACTAAACGTTCAATTAATGTTATTCATAATCATATTATTGTTATTATTTGCCCCTTCGTCTCCCAGATAACAGAATTAGAAAAGCTTTGTTAAATAAAAACAAAAATGTCTACCTAAAGAAATTAGAAAAAAGACAACACACATACCCATCAATAAGACTAAAGGTGGAGAACATGTGCTTAAGATTGAAACTATTTTTTCATGAAAGGAAACAAGTCATTGATTTTTCCCAACTTAAGAATAAAATTATTATTTCATTCCCTCTTGACCTTGTGGTCAGGAGACAGTCATATAAACATACAGAATGTAGTTATTTTATCAGTAAATTGAAATGACATATACCTGTGTGTTAAATTAGGTAGTGGGTAGGCCTGTGATATTTATTTTTATCTTTCTCTACCCTACAACACTTCACTCAATCAATTCCTTTTATTATTTACTTTTCACCTTACATATTATTTTCTCCCGATTCTTTTCTAGAACAGAGGACACCTGTAGGACATTGTTGGGTAGACGTGGAACTGTGGAGAAGTAGTAAATGACTGTAGGCAACTCTCAGAACAAGGGGAATAGGAGTCCATGGCTAGCTTGTCCTTGTATAATTCTATACACTCTTCAAAGGGTCCAGTCAGGTTATCATGTCCAATGTGATAATGTACTTTCCCCCTTGCTTCCCTTCCTCCTTTATTTCACTCTCTCCAGTCCTGCTTCCCATGGTCACCTCCCACGTAAGCCTCTTGCACACAAGCTCCTCTCCTAGATTCTGTTGTGGAAGCTAAGAAGGAAATCCTTAGGTTCAATCAAAATACTAGTTAGACCGCTTGACCTACCTCTTGGCCGGTATCCTCTGACATTTTTTTGGGAAAAATAATCAGGAGTTAGTATATCTAGGCCTTATATCATGTAATGTTTTTTTGTTTGCAAGAGACAAAAGCAACTCTGGCTATCTGAAGCTTAAAGGGAATTTATAGAAAAGGGACAGGTGCTGCGCAATACTAAAATTTGCATCTCAGGAAGAAGAGCAGGGAGAAGAATTCTCGGAACACCAGGAGCAGGAATTTATGGGGCATCTCTTTCAAGTATCACAGTGAGGTGCCTCAGAGGCAACTATTTCTGTTCCTGAGTCCTCAGTAAGTCATTCTCCAGGAGGGGAGACGGATATAGCTGCAGACCTCTGTGTCTAGTATTAGGGCCTTTTATCTTAGCCCCCAAGAGTTTGGGAAAGGCAGACCCAAAGATCAGGCATATGGGCAGATACAAAACCTAACTAAAGTGTAAATCCAGCGTTGTTCTTCCTTCATTGTTTTATCGCCTTCAGCAAGTCTCTTGCCCTCTCCCAGGGTCCTCTGGAAGAGGAGTGAATACAACCAGATAAACTTGGTTATCAGCTCTGACCTATTTCTGAAATATGGCCTGTAATTTTGTTCTTGCTGGATCACACAAGGATTCTAGTCTTGACATCTCTCTCTCTCTGCTTCAATAGTGATTTGTACTTGAACTCTCATGTTATTTTATTTGACTACTGAAAACGGAACTGAAATGGCTGTAACTGAAATAGCGGTGCTTCAAAAATAAAAATCAAACACCACTAAATCTATACAAATGGTGAGGTGGTAACTAGGTGACAGTCAAGATTAAACATCTATACATCATGGAGAAATACTTTCCATAAATTAATAAGTGAACGAATGAGCCCTTGCATACATCTTACAAAAAAAATTCCATTGTTTGTAAGGGAGTTGATATTTGAGAAAATCTATATGGTTATTTCTTCATCAGTTTCTCTGGCTTTCCCCTAATTATTCCCTAAAAGTCAGACCATTGACATACAGATTATACTGTATTTTGTTCTCAACCTTTATCCAGAGTTACTGCGATGGTGAACTGAATAATGGGAAAATGCCGTCTGCAAAACCGTGGTTAAGTATATTACCTCTTTGTTAACTCATTGTCTTCAAAAGGAAATCCAGGTCAGTTGTTTGTTAAAGAAGGTAACACGTGACAGTACCCAGTTTTGTTTTGTTTTCAACGTTTACTCAACAGTTACTGTTTGTCAAACCTTGTCCCACGATACAGACTTCACTTTATTCATTATTGCCTTCCTTAAACCAACCACAGTGCGCCAATGAAAGGCGCCATCCCTTTAAAGCCTTCCTCTAACACTTTCCACCTTTTCTTCATTCTTAGCTCTTATGAGTCCTTACACGTCACATTCATTTCTTCTTTACTTATTTTTTTTAATATTTTTATTGATTTCAGAGAGGAAGTGAGCCGGAGAGAGAGATAGAAACATTAATAAGAGAGAGAGGATCATTGATTGGCTGCCTCCTGCATGCCCCTCCCTGGGGATTGAGCCATGACTGGAATCGAATCGAATCGAAATCACTTCTTGATTCATAGGTCCAGGTTCAACCACAGAGCTACACCAGCCAGCCCACTCCTTCTTTAGGTGCACTTACCTGATGCTTCGTATTTTTTAAAAAAGATGAGTGTGTGGAAATTTATATAATGATTCAGAATATTTTTTCTTATTTTTTAAATGAGCAATTATGACATATAGAGGATTTTTTAAAAATACTTTTCACTTGAAGATATTTTCCATTGATTTTTAGAGAGAAAAAGAGAGAGAAACATCGATGTGAGAGAAACACATCAATTGGTTGCCTCCTGCACGGGGCCCTAGGGCCTGGGAGGAGCCTGCAGCCCAGATATATGTTCATAATCGAACCCAGGACCCTTTGGTCTACAGGCTGATGCTCTATCCACTGAGCAAAACCAGGGCTAGAGGATTGTTGTGTTTTTTTTTTTTTTTAACTGAAAGCAGAACCTGTATTAATTCCACTCCGAAAAGTACTCATCCCTTCTGCTCTTTTGATTAAACGTATGATGGTTTTATGTCTCATTTTACCTATGTATTTATCTGCAGACATTCTCATTCTTTGAAGCCAGATGGGGTATAAATCCTAAATAAGTAAGTAAAATACAGGATAAAAGAGCACTACCCTGGTTAGCTGATACCATAAAAATGAATCTAATAAGCATATAAATATATGTGAATTCTGAAATAAAATACCATCTGCTTTTGTAGAAAAAAAACACATTAATTTTATATCACAACATGTCATCCTGTGGAAATTCAGTTCAGCAACATAAATAAAGTATCTAAATACGTGGAACTCTCAAATTATCTTCGTGCTCCTGCCAAATTAAAAAGAAAGTTAAAAAAATTTTTTTTTTTTTTTTTTTTTTGCAATAACGTGCACTTAACTGAGTTAGATTGTCACGCCTGGAACTGGTAGATTTCCCTGGAGTTGCATCAGACATCAGAATCAAGGGTTATTAACATTACAAAGAGCACCGCGGTCCTACGGCGTCCCCTTTTATCATTGGGAGCAGCTGCCTCAAGGCAACGCATTTAACCTTGGGAAATGGGATCGAAATACTGGGGAGTCCAAACCTGCCAGTAGATTCCCTCAACTGGGATGCTCGGTAAAGCTTCATTAACTGCAACACAGGGAAGATGAAACTCTATTATCCTGTGATGCTGACCAGTTCCATTCATCCCTTCCAAATTCCTCAAGCATTGTTGTTTTTATTTATAAACAGCAATATTCCCTTTGCCGGCAGGACCTGGCTTTCCCCGCTGAGAATGTCATTAGAAATAGAGGCGCCTAAAGCGGCGGTGCTGAATATTTAAAAATGGTTGCCCAAGCGATTTCCTTCCAGGTGTTTCAGAGCACGGTGCTAGCTTTGACTTTTTATTTTTTGGCGGAACTTTATTCTCAAGTTTGGCTGAAAAAGGTTGTTGTTTGCATGATTACTTACTTAAAATTGGAAATCATTTAGAAATAGTGCAGATGACCCAGTCGTGAACGAGCATCCTCAAAAAAGACTGCTGGCATAACCATAGACAGAAACCTTCCAAAAACTAGGCAACATTGCCCAAAAGACTTAACACAGTGTATAGCTTAAAAAAAAAAAAATTATTGATTTTTTTACAGAGAGGAAGGGAGAGGGATAGAGAGTTAGAAACATCGATCAGCTGCCTCCTGCACACCTCCTACTGGGGACGTGCCCACAACCAAGGTACATGCCCTTGACGGATATCGAACCCGGAACCTTTCGGTCTGCAGGCCAAGGCTCTATCCACTGGGCCAAACCGGTCAGGGCACAGTGCATCGCATGGAGCCAGCATTTTCCCTTCTGGGAATCTTTCTTCTGGAGATACTATTCTTTATGAAGAGAATGGGCTACTGTTTTATGCTTGGGGCTGTCATATCATCTCTCTTACGTCTTAAAACAACCCTATGAATTCAGTATTACGAATAGGAAACGGAGGCACTGAGCGCTCCAGCCGCTTTCCGAGATCCCGCAGATAGGAACAATAGTCAGGTTTTTCTAACATCAGGGTTTGAACACAAAATCACTAAACCCCAATGTTGTGTATGTAACATCTTATCTCCCACAATATTTGTTGCCGTTGTATTTATGCAGATCCAAAATTTAAAAAAATATGTAAAGAGAGTGGTTAAGTGAATTATACTATATAAAATGAAATAAACCAAGTTTTTGTACTGACAGCTTTAAAAAATAATCCTAAATGTAAATGTAGGATAAAAACATATTTATCAAGCTACAAATAACAAAAAATTAAAATAAACCGCCAATAGGGATTGTATTTAAGTTGTGCAAATATGTTTGAATCTTTATTCTACTTTTTCTATAATTTCTGCTTGTCTGCAATGAGCATATTATTTTAGAAATAAAAAATATATTTATTTTAAATATGGGCATTTAAAATATATCTGTCAAGGACATAGGAAACATGTTTTTATCTCTTTTTTAAAATTAAAAACTCTACTTTCTTTTTATAGGTCACTCTGTGGTCACAAAACAAGGAGAAAATATTGATTTTCATCCTCATTTTTAGTTGGTAGAAGAATCATGGGATTTTTGGATTTCCTGGTCAATGCATTAGTCTATCTGGTTAGAGAGAACAAATTTTGCATGAGATCACACAGAGGTTTATGACTTGCAAAATTCTTAAGTTATATACATTTAGTGAATCTGGTGTTATACTTCATGCTAAATCAAGGGTTTAAAAATGTCTTATTTCCATTTTAAGATCATGGCTATTTGTACCTGTGAAATATCTGCCTACTCAACTACCTCTACTTGGGTATGATTGCTCATCTAAGAAAATTAAGAGAAAGTGGATTATTTGGCATTTAATTCATAATAAAATTTGCAAGCTCCAGCATTTACCCTAAGATATGGAGGTGACGGAGCAACCAGATCAGTTAGCCAATTTACAACATATTTTAGTTTCATTGAGAAAAAACAACAACACTCCACCCACCTCTATTTTTTTAGACACAAGAATCTCTCACTTTGAGAGACACATCTCTGATCCCCAAGTTTGAGTTTGATTCTATCTGTCATCTGGGCCCCACATTACAGATCCCGTTTCCTCACGTCTTAACTCTAATCTCTCTTAGTTCTTCCAAGTACAGAGAAGTGTCTCCAGGAAAGGCAGGTGTGCTTCCTGTCTGCCAGTTTTCTGACTGTTTTTGTTATGTTTAGAGGGAAAATGGAGCACGATGGAACATTAATCTATTTTCTCATTTTATTGATAGGCCCCTCTTCCCTCTAGAAACGTTCCATCATTCTCTTCTCTTCCATCATTCTTCCCTCGTTCCCTCTCAGCGGGACTTTTACTTGTTGAGCAGCGTGGAGGTAGGAAATCTTGAGGACACACGGAAGCAATGTTGGTTGTTTGCTCATAAAAACCAAGTGGAGGGGATTGACCATGGAGAAAGCTCAAGAGGTTCCTTCTCTTTGTATCAACTCTGCCTTCTAAGAGGAGAAATTCTGTCCAAGGGCAAAATAATGGAAGTTTGACAAGAGTGTCCTCTACGGTACCTAATATTCATGAATCCAGGCCAGCTAATAAATTCTTTTTATTGTGTAAGCCAGTTTTAAAATTAGTTTTTATCAACGAAAAAGTTCTCCCTAATTCAAGAGGTTAGCGTGAAGATCATTTGGATGATAGACGTGACATAGCGTGGCACTGTGGTTCCTTAAAAGTTACTGTTTTGTTTTTTTCTCGGAAATTCATCCGATGCCATGCATGGCGATATGCTCTTTTCCTGGATCCATCTCAACCGGCACCTTCTTGGAAATCCTATGATTCTCATGCTTTGCAAAGAAATTCACTGCAGAGCCGATGGTGCTTCCGAATGCTCTGTCCTCTGTTTCCCTTAAACCCTCTGATATGCGCAAGCTGTTTTGGATGTGAGTGCGTCATTGATGTCTCCCTTTGGCTTGATGCCACAAGACAGGCGACAGGGGCTGCCGCTGTTTGGCAGTTTCCATGCTGGGCACAGCTGTCAGCATCTCCCTGCCTTCATTTCAGAAAATCTGACACTGCTGGCAAGACATCAGAAGGCAAGCCAGAGAGTAACTGAGGTTCTCGTTAGCAAAGGAGAAATGGAAGCATCATCTCCTAGACCTTTCCCTTAGCCCAGCTGTCTTTTGGGCATTTCCTTCATTACACTGATGAAAAATTACATTTTTTCTCCCTTGATTTTTCCTAATCGCATTCTCCAGTGCACAGAGGGGAAGCTGAATTGTTCCGTTTTTATGACGTTGCTTGCTGTTTTAGCACAATACTGTGCTTGAAGTTATAGCATGAAGAGACAGCTGTTGTACAGAAGGCATATGCCCTGCCTGCTGGGAACAGACTCTCCAGATTCTTTCCTAAGCCATGGACTGTGAATCAACTTATTATTCTTTCCTAAAAGACAAATGGCAGTGGAAAGACTGTCCTTTTCAGTTAGTCAGTTGACTAACGTTTGGCTCATCACTATGATTTGGAATTGTAGGGAGACAACCAAGAGAAGCTGAAACCAGTCTACTTAAAGGCAAAGGGTCGGATAGTACGAGATCATGAAAAAGGGAGAAAGAATAATACTATACAAGATGGAGAGGGGGGAAAGTGAAAGTCCTGCAAATAAGTAAAAAATAAAAGTTAGGACAGGGGACATAAAATTTATAAATGGCCAAAAGAGCCACCATAATGCTTGGTGGATGCTCAGTATGACTTCCTATATAATAAAAGCCTAATATGCTAAGTGTCTGGTTGTCTGTTCAACCAATCAAAGCGTAATATGCTAATGATATGTTAAGGCCACTCAACTGCTCGCTATGATGTGCACTGACCACCAGAAGGTAGACGCTCCAACCAGTAGATTAGCTTGCTGCTGGGGTCTGTCTGATTAAGGACTGAACGAGATGGGCTGGACATGCCCTGGAGCCCTCCTGTGGTCCCTCCCTGGCCGGCTAACCTCCCATTTCCCTCCTTGACCCCGATTATGCACCAGTGGGGTCCCTTGGCCTGGCCTGTGCCCTCTCACAATTTGGGATCCCTTGGGGATTGTTGGAGAGCTGGTTTTGGCCCAATCTTGCAGGCATAAGAGACTAATATGCAAATGGACCAAATAGCAGAATGACCGGTTGCTATGACACGCACTAACCACCAGGGGGCAGACACATTAATGCAGGGGCTGCCCCCTGGTGGTCAGTGCACTCCCACAGGGGGAACACCACTCAGCCAGAAGCCAGGCTCAGCACCGACTGTTGGTTTAGGCCCACTCCCCAGGTGGATATCCCCTGAGGGCTCCTAGACTGCAAGAGGGTGCAGACCGGGTTGAGGGATTCCCCCCACCCCCCAGTGCATGAATTTTGTGCACTGGGCCTTTAATATTCATATAAAAGCCAAAAAAGCCCAGCTGGCATGGCTCAGTGGTTGAGTGTTAACCTATGAACCAGGAGGTCACAGTTCGAATCCTGGTCAGGGCACAGCCTGGGTTGTGAGCTCAAACCCTAGTATAAGCGGTGTGCAGGAGGCAGCCAGTCAATGATTCTCTATAATCACTGATGTTTTTTTTTTCTCTCTCCCTCTCCCTTCCTGTCATAATCAGTAAATATATGTACATTTTTTAAAAAGCCAAATAAACCTTATGCCTTTGGGCCATGTTTACAGATAAGTAAAGTCCATAATGTTGATGGTAATGAGGCAATATTTACCTTCCTAATTGTAATGTTCAAGGTTTAGTATGAACTCTACACTGTGCTAAGTGACTTGGGAACACAGTATTTACTCATCATAATAATTTCATGAAATAGATATTGTTAATCCCATTTTACATATGCGTTGACCGAGCCTACGAGTAGATAAACACTGGAGGTTACTCATATAGAATTGGATTCAGACCCACAGGTGTCTGACCTCAAGCTCATCGCCTCTTCCCCCATGTTGATGCCACTGTGGAAGGGCAGACTGTGTACATGAGCTATCAACTATGACTCACAATCCTACACCCAGTCCTCACTGGCCAACAAGCTCTAAACTCATAGCTTCATAATTCCAAACACATTTCCTGTCCTCATCGCTTCTCTCTTTTCTCCATGAGCTTCACCTTACCTTTGTTTCTTTGGTGCCAAACACTCTGGATGGAGGGAAGGAAGTGTGGTTAGAAAAATTGGCAAAAGCTTGATTTACTTAATAGTAGTAAGGAGACCAAACTGTTTGAAGTGAGTAAATAATGACAATTAAAAAAAAATATTTTAAGTAACAAATTCCTTTCTTTGGTTTATTTGCTACTGGTTATTTTTTGAGTTTTAATAAATTACCCAGAAATTAAAAACCCCCACACAAAACCATGTGCCATCTAAATTTGGTTTTCTTAGAGTATTTCTCAAGATTTTATTATGAAAGTGAAGATACGCCTCATGTGAGGGTAGTTCTGCTGGGTGTGATTTGGGAAAAAGTGGCCCATGATTTCTTCCTTTATTTTGATTGATTGTCTTTTTCTTCTTCTCCTTCTCCCTCTTCTCCTCCTTCATTCCCCTCCTCCTCTTCCTTCCCTTCCTCCTTCCTCCTTCTCCTCCTTTTCCTCTTCTTCCACGTCCTCCTCCTTCTCCTCCTCTTTCTCCTTCTCCCTCTTCTCCTCCTTTCTCCTCCTCCTCCTCCTCCTCCTCCTCCTCCTCCTCCTCCTCTTCGAAACACACCATTCAGTCTTTACTACTTCAATTCTTTAATTAGCGAAAAGGGTAAATGTTGGCAACTTTTAGTGCATTTGATTTCAGATGAATATCCTGAGGCTTTGGAATTGAAGTTAAAAAGAACATCTGTGGACAAAAGATCCCATTAGTATGCATTTTTAAAAAAATTAAGGTAAAATTCACATAACATAAAATCCATCATTTTAACTGCTTTAAAGTGTATAATTTATCGGCTTTTAGTACATTTGTGAATCTGTGCAACCATCATCACCACCTAGAACAATTTCATCACCCTGGAAAGAAACTTCACACCCATGGAGCAGCAGTCTCCATTTCCCCATCTCCACAAAGCAAACCACCAGTTTGTTTCTTGGCCTGATGAATTTACCTATTCTAGACAATTCACATAATCGAAATAATATAATACGTGGCCCTTCGCATCTGGCTCTCCCTCAGCCCCCTTAGCATGAATGCTTTCAAGGTCCATCCATGTTGTTGCATGCAGTTTTGTGTTTTAGTACGGTTGAGATAGCCAAACATTTCAGTGTGGATAGAGAGTGAACAGCCTTACATTTCATGTAATCTTTGATAAGGAATTTTCTTACTTTTTTTTAATAGCACTTCTTCCCATTCAAGAACAATATTTATTATCTTTTTAATAAAATGGTGAGTGATGCAAATCTTAAGCAGACTACAAACATGTTTTTTTCCCATAGGGTAATAAGGAATGGAGAGATGAATAGGTAAATGGACAACGGGGAAAAATAAAAGATGATTAACCTTCCTAATGCCACGCCCTTTAATACGGTTCCTCATGTTGTGGTGACCTCCAACCATAAAATTATTTTCATTGCTACTTCATAACTGTAATTTTGCTACTGTTATGAATCATAATGTAAATATCTGATATGCAGGATGTATTTAAGTGACCCCTGGGAAAGGGTTGTTCAACCTCCAAAGGGGTCATGACCCACAGGTTGAGAACTACTGCTCTAACACTTTCACATATACACAGAGTCAGACAGAAAAGTTTTTGTGAAAATATCTCCATATTCATCACTCTGTTTAGTATAGCACCCCTTTATATTAGTTACTAAGGGGCTTACTATTAGGGTCCCAGGTTTCTGTACCAAATGTTAGGGTTGCCAAAAAAGGAAAACATGAGGCCAAACGAGGTAAAGAACTGTAAGTTTATTAGGTCATTTGGAGACCAGATGAACTGAGCCCAAAATGGCACCAGCACCCAGGGGTGGGAGTCAGAGATTTTAAAGGACTCTAGTTGTGCTTTTTCTGGGTGGAGAATTTTCTGGGCGGGTCCAGATCCTGGGAAGGTCTGGAGGGGAAGGACAATGGTTTTAGCAAGTGGAATGTTGTCTATGCAAAAAGGAATATCCTTTGTGAAGTGGTCTAAAGGTCGGTTCTTAGGAGATGAGGGTATTGATTCAATTATTTGATCAGACCTAACATTCGCCTCTGGTTTGTAGTAAATACTTAGTATTTGCTGCAACCACAAATGTTACTGCAACTCTTCTTGAAATTTTTTGGCCTGTATGTTTCCTTTGTTGGGCCATTAGAGGCACCTCAGTGTGAGATTCCTTAAATCTGAGTCTAATTATTTGGTCACCATAGAATGTAATGTTTTCTCTTTAGTTAAGTTTCTATTTCTCTGGAATAATAGAATTCTAACAAGGTCTCCCTGGTTATTATCAAATAAAATAAGTAACTGAAATTATATACTTATCCAGTGATCATGTATTGAACTACGAACTATTTAGTTACTGAAGATACAACAGTGAACAATGCAGACAAAAATTCCTGCCCTCTTGGGTCTTATCTCCTGATACTTACACTAGCTACACGTATAAAGGACATATTCTGTACCAGAAAGTTCCCAAAGTATTTTATAAATATTATTCCATTTAATTATTTAAATGACCCTGTAAGAGTGATAGCATTATTACCATCCCCATTTTTACCAATAGGGAAACTGAGGCTTGGGGCGACTAGGCACTGTCTATAGTCTTATTGTGGTGGAATGTGACAGAATTGAACTCAGGGAGCTTGGTTCCAGGCTAGTATTCTGTATAAATGACTTTCAAGTATTGAAATTGGTTGAAAAGGCAAATGGGGGAAAATAGGAGAGATTTTTGCTTACCATCATTAATTTGATACCAAAAGGAAAACTAGAATATAAAATTGAAAGAAATATTTAAAAAACCTTACAGTCAACACAGTTGGAGTGTACTTGGCTTACAAAAAAAAAGTTAAAAGCCCCTTAACTAGTATTTCTATGTCACTGCCCCTTAGCTAGTATTTCTATGCAAACCCATTAATTACCAATGTGAATCTCATACACAGCAAAATGCCTGGGGAAGAATAACACACCATAACCATTGATCTTTCATATTAAATTTTAGTGAAACCAACGTTTTACTGAAATACAAAACAGTTAACTTCTGTGACAGCTGTACCTTGAACCTCATCCTGAAATTATGTTCTTCCTACCTTTACTGCTGATGTGTTATCTATCAGATGTATATTTTGTTGTAAGAGATTTTTAATTACCAGAAATATATTTTGTTGTAAGACATTACATGACTTCATTTTATTTCCTCACCAGGCAACTTTCCCTTATCTTGCCCTTTCCATATTTATTTCATATTTATCTCTCCACAGTTTTTAGTGCACACTCAGGCTCTGCTTTGATCAAGGAAAACATCTCTGTCACGTTCAGGTCCAGGTCCAGTTTTCTCTTTGAACACTTTTAGTAGAAATGTCTAGGTTTCCTAACAATCAGATGAGCAAGTCTAACGGGGGAGTGGTAGTTGTGTATGAATATGAAGTGGACTGTTCAGGCTTTAGCCTTCATCAAGGAATTAAGACAAATTCATACAATAATTTTTAAAAAAATCATGCACTTGATTTATTTTATTTTTTGTTAATCCTCACCCGAGGATATTATTCCATTGATTTTTAGAGAGGAAGGGAGAGGGAGAGACAGAGAAAAACACTGATGTGAGAGCTGCCTCCCACGCGTGCCCCATCCAGTGTGGAGGATTGAATCTGCAACTGAGGTACATGCCCTTGACTGGAATCGAATCCTACAGGACCCTTCAGTCTAGTCTGAAGGCTGATGTTCTATTCACTGAGCCAAACCGGCTAGGGCTGATTTGGTTTTATATATGTGACTTGGAGGCAAGTTAGAAGCCAAAAATGTAGCCCGTATAAAGAACGAGGAATCAGCAGGGCAAGGGGTAAGAATTCTAGCTCTAATCTAACTCGACAACAGGAGAAAAATGAGAGGACACAGAAAATCAACGGGTGCAGGAAACAGAGACAGATGAACACGGCTGTGCGTCTGGATTTTGTTCGTTTGTTCTTATTAATTCTTTGTCCCTCCTGCATTTTGAAAGCGGTTCTGAGCCTAGTGTTCAGTTTCTGCTGTACCTCGGTGTCCATCCTCACCTTCACTATACGAGGAGACAGGAGATTGTACATCAACGGGCTCCGAAAACAAACCCCACACCGAACCAATGACCTCACCTCTCTCCATAAGCCCTTTCATTTGCAAATGAGAACAATAGGAATCATGTGACAGTTGTACTATAACTATAACGTCTGCTTTGGGCCCTCAAGTGTTATATTTCTTCTCTTATATCAGAATTCTCTCCTTGTTTCATCACCTCCACGGGTCCCCGGTGGAAGTATGGGTGTTTACGCAAAAAGTAAGTAAATTGCACCATCACTTCACGTATGCTTTTGCCTTATCCCTAGAGAGCTTGCCGGGCGCTCTCTGGGGATAGAATGATGTTCTGCTCCTTTCTCTTTTCTGTCAGAGGATTCTTTGAACCCTGTGGATGCTCAGGATACCTTGTTTGATGGTGATTGACGAGAACAAAGTCGGTGGCTCCGCTTTCCCTTTGTGAAGGATGCTTGCCTCCACCAGAATTCTGCATCCATGACCTGACCCCTTCATCTGTGAGCTGTAGTGAAGCTAAAATCTAAATAGCTCTTTTTCAATGATTAGCTATGCTTGATTTCAGGACGATGAAACAGGAGATATTTTGGGGGAGTGGGGAATAAGGTAGAGACCTTTATTCTGGTACATTTTTTTTTTTGGGTCCTAGCTAATCACTAAACCACAAGAACTGAGTTAGATTCCAGTGCCTTAAAGACCCCTTTTATGCTTTTGGTTTAGCTTAATGGTTTAATGGATGTTATATCTCAGCATCCTACCTGGTACTTCCTTTTAACTTTGTTGCACCTTAACCTTCATCGGACCTGCTTATCTGACCACTCAATTCACTAAAGGAAAGGTGATTTCAAAGCTATAGGTCCTCTCCATTGAAACCCCACATCCCGAATATGAAAAATAATGAGAATTATATACCCTGGGGAATACATAATTGGGAAAAATAATGCCTCTGGATCAGACACCTCTAGCTCCAAATCTTAGCTTTATGATTTGCTAGCTATGGGTCTCAGTTATTATCACCCAAACTTTGGTGCTTTAACACAACCACTTTATTTGGCTGATAATTTTGCGGGTCAGAAATTTAAGGAGAGCCTGACCAGGCAGTTCTCACGTGGGGTATCTCGTGCAGTTGCAGTTAGATGTTGGCTGGGGCTGCAGTCCTCTGGAGGTGTACCTGGGCTGGGTGTCCAGGATGGCGCACCCACCAGACCGGCAGTGGATGTGGGTTGGCTGCAAGCTTAGGTAGGACTTTCTAAGGAGCATCTACATGTGACCCCTCCAACATGGTGGTCTCAGCATAGCTGGGACTCTTAGGTGGTGTCTGGCTTCTCCCAGAGTGAACATCCCTGGAGAACGAGGCAGAGCTGCGTGGCCTTTTGCGACCTAGCCTTGGAGGTCAAAGAGCATCTGATAGCGTTTGGTTAGAGCAGCTGCAAGATTCCCCAGGAAAATGGGGAGGGGACATAGACTTTCTATCAGGTCACACAGTGGAAGAGCGGGTGGAGGTGTTGTGACTATTGTTGGAAAGCACAACCTACTGTGCCACGTGACTCCTGCTAAGCTACAGGTTCACTTTGAGCCTTGGTGTGCTCATCCCTAAAACGGTGAAAACTCGGAGGGAATTTCATGGTAACCGGATACTAGGGACATGTTTGCTGAACATGTTCTCTTAAACGTTCGACGTCTTTTACAGTTTGGCATCACAGCATCGAGTTTATTTGCAGACATTGTAGCCTTTGAAGCATGTCTATGAATGCACGGTTCTGCAAAGAATTCTGAGAATGTAGCTGTACTTTCACACAGAAAGAGTCTTCAAAGTTATTGTGACTGCAATATATCCAAATACTTCAGCTCTCTAATGGAACATTCCCTAACAGACTGTCATAGCCAGCGAGTTAACCGTCCAAATTTAATTATTATTCCAGCAGTGAGACCTGATATTCATTTTCTTGCAAAGAACTTGGCTGTGGCACCTGCGGGTATGTGCCAGGCAATAGGTTATTATTGAAATAGGAAAGGGGCCCTGGCTCCCATCCTGGTTCCGAAATGGAACATTGATGGTTTATGATCATGATGGCCGGATCCATCTGTAGTGTTGACGTTCAAGCTGACCCAACCTAGGCATTGTGCTTCCAGAAAATGAGCCCTCTACTCGCATCTCCACCCCAATTAGCAACGCTCAGGGCCAGCTCTCTCCTCCAGTTATAATGAAGAGAAAAACAAACTACAGATTTCCAATGATCTTTTATGTCAGATTTATTTTCTTACGAATTATTAAATGGCTCATCATCCAATAACAGACCTGCTAATTTGAAGGTGGGGAGGACTCAAATCCTAATATTTATTTATTGAATGATTGGACATGGTTAATCGAAAAGAAAAGGTTCGTCATATAAATGTTTTCTATTATTATCAATAGCAGGTGGTAGGAAAGGATCACCATTGTAATACTCATAATTGTCAAGTTATAATAAGACTGTAAAGGAAGGAGGCCCAAGGAAGAGCAAACTTTGTTTTGAAAAAAATAACTGTAAATTTCTATGGAAGCCATGCAAATACAGAGATATTCAGGAAAATCTTATGTGAATTTTGCTTTTCCCACTGAGGTGTCTCGCTCAACATACTGAAACTTTCTCGTAGCATAAAAAGTAACCATGTTCTAGATCCTCCCATTACAGAACTGAGGCAGGATTCATTTGGGTAAAAAGGGACGGAAGAAGCTCATTTTTAACTCATAGTTTTGATTGAATCGGTTCACTTTGGAACTGATGTATATTTACAGAAATTAAAGGGAGTTTGGGGATGCATAAAAATATGCTCAGTTTTCTGTTAAATTTTACAAATAGTGAAAGAGCATGTCTGAAAATATCAAAATGAAGATGACTAGCCCTTGCTGGTGGTAGTGTTGGCCTGCAGAATGAAGGGTACCAGGTTTGATTCCCGTCAAGAGCACATGCCTGATTGCCAGCTCAGTCCCCAGTAGGGGGCACGCAGGGGGCAGCCAATTAATGACACTCTCATCATTGATGTTTCTATCTCTCCCTCTCCCTTCCTCTCTGAAATCAATAAAAAATATATTTTAAAAAAGATGAATATGTTTTACTCTAAGAAAAGAAAAAGAAAGAATAGGTTCTTTGTATATAGCACTAGCTCTCCAATTAGTTGCTTGATAGAAACTGATAATTAAAACGAAAGGCATCTATCTATCTATTTATATATAAAAGGCTAATATGCAAAGTGTCCCCTTGGGAGTTTGACCGGGAGCATGGGAATTCAATTGCTTGCTATGACATACGCTGTCCACCAGGGGGTGGCATAGAACACGGCGGGTGACCAGTAGTGGTGGCGGGGCGCTGAGGGAGTGAGGGAAGGAGGAGGCAGGGAGGCGGGGAGGTGGAGAACCTGATCTGCCCTGATGGCTGGCCAGGCCTAGAACCCTGCCTGTGCATGAATTTCATGCACCTAGTATTAAATAAAATACTAGTATTAAATAAAAGTGCCTCTTATAATCTGTGCATGTGTGTGCTTGTGCATATGTACACATTGTTATAGATAGATAAAAAATTATTATTGTTATAGATAGAAAATGTTATGATTTGGGCATTTAATACAATAGAAGAGATTTCTTATTTTACTTGGATTACATACCTCCTGGGAATGCAAATTGCAAATGGACAATTTAGGGATGCTTTCTAGACATAAATTGTTATGTGTGATCCTGGATCCTTTTACAAATTGGGCTGTGTGCCATGGATGCATTTTATCCTGACAATCGGAGTCCTGAGGAGAAAGCAAGCCCCAGGATTGACATATTCTTCCTAACAACAAAAATCTTAAATTTAAATCATTGAGAATAAGTGGTTGGGAATATTTTCCAGCTCTTTAGTTTCAAGACAGAAAGGGAATGCAGTTTATGGGCAAAAAAGTGAAAAGGGCATTTAAAATTCTGCTTCCCTATGAACGTTATCTCTGGGTCTGAAATGTGTAACGCTATATTACATATTTACGGTTGCTGATGTATATAACATTAGGATGAAGTAGTTTACCTATATATATGTCAATCCAAATTATCTTGTACCATGATAGAGCACGTGTGGTAATGCAATTTCATGGTTTCCGTTTGTTAAGAAGTCATCATACTTATTTGAATGCCTTTTGTGCCAACCACTGTGCTAGGCTGATTTAATTACATCATGTCATTTAATGCTTGCAATCCTATAATAGCTGGATATTTACAGCTGGCAATTTAGTAGGCTGAATTCTAAACGTGAAAACTCCAAAATAATAATTTCAAATTTGCTTTTCTTCCTAGATTAGTGACACATTCCACTTAATTAAGTTACTAGCCTTATCTTAAAATTGCATTTCCTTTCCATGGAAACCAGTTCACATAGAGGACCAGGCTCTTCCAGCCCTACCTCATGGGCCGCCCATGCAAGGTTTTATTCGTCGTCGACTTGATTGAAATAGTAAGCATATGAAGGCCTTGGCTGAGACTGATCTGATGTGAATTGAGAGAAGCATCATCAGTTTCAGAGGCAATTAATACAATTGGACTGAAAATTAGGCTGGGAAGATTGAGCCACACCGGAACAGAAATGACAGCGCTGAGCACGTGCAATGGACTAGCAACGCTAAATATATGACAGCTTATTTCCCTAAAGCCCCTGAAAATTAGGTGTGGTTACTCCCGTTATTTAGGTAAAAAAAAGTGGCCCGGATGGATGGAGAACTGTGTCAAGGTCACACAATTAGTAATACATTTAATGAGCAGTATGTCACTTCAAAGATACTTTACTCTGTCTTTGTTTGTTCCCTTTCCTTTCATTGGTTATTACTGGAAACATTCACTTTATTATTATTTTAAATGATCCTTATTGGGAAACATTCACTTTAAACATAGAGATAATCTAGTCCTAATATTTGACTCAATATATTTCAAAACATTGACATAGACTGGGAAGGAGAAAAAAATCAATCCAATTGATCAAAACTGTGTTGAATGTGAAAGTGGTAAAATGAAAATCCAAAATGGTAATGCAACTGGTTCCTTTAAGGGAGGTAAAGATCCAGGAGAGATTCAGGTGGCAATTTGGAAGTTGGGTCGTCAACACAGATGAAATCTAGTTCCCAGATAGCTTTATGCCTCGCATTATTTGATTTGCCATCTTTTTTGATTACATTACACCAAATAATTGCCAAATCTCTTCTTCAGTCTGTGCTGCACAGGCAGCTCAAGGGAGAAGATTGGACCAGGAAAGCACCGAAGAGAAGTGATTGAATTGTCTTTCCTCCCCATGAAGCAATCTCATTAACTATGTGGAACATCTTTGCTTCTGTGGTCATTGCTTTAGTCCCAGAGCAGGTGCTGTAAATACCAGGCAATCACCTACATGGGATGTGCAGCTAACATACATGCTTGTAACATGTAATGAGAAGGTGTTAAGCTGCAGGTACTAAGAGTGAGCATCACAGCCCCCTATTGTCTTTATATGTAATTACACTTGATGCTTGAACAACATGGGTTTGAACTATATGCGGGTCCGTTTACACACGGATTTTTTTCCCAAAAAATGCTGTAAATACATCAAAAACAACAATACTATGCAGCATAGGATGCCATGTCCAATCATTAAAAAAAAATTTTTAGCATCTGGAAGAATGTTGCCAGACAATGTGTCTTAATTTGGGTTTCCCTGGAAGCAGACTTAGATGCAACGAAGCATCTGGAAGGGGATTCCAGAGTCATCAGTAGAGTAATGCAAACGTGAGACAGGGCAGGGCAGGAAGGAAATGTGGGATGCACGAATCAGATGACGATTGTTGTGACCCTGGGGTCAGTCCCACTAAGGAACGCTGGGAGACCTCGCTGAGTATCACTCAGAGCTGTCCCACCTAACATCTGAGGATACTGAGTTATGTCTCCACCAATGTCTGCTGTCATTCAACGAGGGCTGTTCTAGTGAGAGTCCACACCTAGCCCTGATGGCTGGCCCTGCGTGGGCTAAGAATGCTCGGGCGACGAGAAAAGTCTTCAGGCAGAGAGCTTTGAGATGTCACTAATAAGTATGGCGCTCAGAAAGGAGAGCCAGAGGCTTAGGGCTAGGGCACCAATGACACCTGGAGTTAGGCACTGTTATTCCTGTCACACAGCGATGGTGCCAGCCAAGTCTTTTATTTGTCACACTTGGAAAGGTCTGAGCATCTACTGACCTTCTTTGTTTGGTTAACTGAGTTAGGTGCTGGGAGATGTAAAAACAAAGGAGCATTCCTTATCTATGACAATTCATCATCCATAAACTTGATTTTTAAATATATATTTTTTATCGATTTCAGAGAGGAAGGGCGGGGGAGAGAGAGATAGAGAGAGGTAAAGAGCTGTGCCATTCCCTCTGTTCACTGCTACATTCCCACTAACAATACATTACATTCTAGCCTTTTCTTCTCCCCCAACCCCTTCCTCCTTCTCCTTTAAACTACATTCAGGAAAACATGATGAGAGAGAATCATTGATCAGCTGCCTCCTGCACACCCCCTACTGGGGATCAAGCCTGCAACCTGGACATGTGCCCTTGACTGGAATCGAACCCAGGACCCTTCAGTCCATAGGTCGACAGTCTATCCACTTAGCCAAACTAGCAAGAGCAAAAAAAAAAATTTATTTTTTATTCTCACCCAAGGAGAGGGAGGGAGGGAGGGGGGGGGGGAGAGAGAGAGAGAGAGAGAGAGAGAGAGAGAGGGAGAGAGAGAGAGAGAGAGAGATATCAATCAGTTGCCTCAATCAGGGATCAAACCTGCAACCCAGGTATGTGCCCTGACTGGGGATCAAACCAGCAACTTTTCTGTGCACAGGACATTCAACCAACCGAGCCATTCAGGCTGGGCAGTTCAGCATCTTTAATAGTCCACAGCTCATCTAGAATGATTGCTCCTGTTGTTTTATGTCTCCTATCACATGGTCTGAATTAATCCGAAATAAATAAATGGTAGGGTGGAGTTTTAGGCACCATCAGCATGACAGAGCGCCAACATGCCTTCTTGAATCAAAGGTAAAGAGCGATGCCATTCCCTCTGTTCACTGCTACATTCTCACTGAACAATACATTACATTCTAGCCTTCCCTCCTCCTCCAACCCCCTCCTCCTCCTTCTTTAAACTACATTCAGGAAAACATTTTTCCCCTGGCTTTAAATTCCTATGTAGTTATTGTACCCTTGTTGACATTTCACTGTTACATCCACATACCCCAAAGGATAATTATGAAAATATAATGCGAGAAAAGAGAAACATCATCATTTTAATTGGTGAGGATTAATCAAATTATAAAAATTAATCATATTAACCTCAATGAACTGTTTCAGAATCTCACCTCCAAAGTTGATATAAAGGTAACCGGAGCTCTCCTGTGAGGGCTATTTATATCCATTAATTGTTACAATACAAGATGCACTGGGTCTCAGCTGGCTGCCATTTCTTCTGTATTTGAAATGTGCTTTTCAGCAGAGATCGGAGGACACCGTTGGGACTCATTTGAGTCTGACTTTCACATTAATTTTGCTGCGCTGTGAAGAGCAAAGACAAAATCAATGTCCATCAGTGATTATTCAAGGTAAAATATCAAGTGATATTGAGTACCAATGGCAGCACCAGGCATAAAATTTACTTAAGATTTGTTGAGTTGACAGCCATTTATTTCAGTTCTGCTTCATTTTTCATGTTGTACATAACATTTTTTTTTTAGGAAAATAAAAACAATTACAAGAAAAAAAAATTCTACTTACTCAATTGGCCAGAAACCAGATCTATTTCAGAATGGTAGAGAAGAACTAAAGTTGTAGTATTTTACAAACCTAAGTAAGAATAATATCTTTCCAACTGGCAGACGCAAGATATTTCACAGTGCATATTGACACAAAACCATGTGACTCAATTAAATTTTCATAATGAAGGGTCTTTGTAACTTGTGGCTGAACTTCAAAAAAAAAACAACTAAGAGCCTTGAGCTTATTTCTTGGGCCCTGAATAAATATTCTTAAGCTGAACACATGCTTATGGCAAAAGAGAAATAATACATCTGAGCTTACAATTTTGTTTCAACTGTAGGCTGAAATCCAAATATGCTCTCAGTGATATACTAGTAGTATGCTTTTGAAGAAATTATAAACAACAAACAAACAACAATAGCAAGTGAATAGTAAACCCTCTATTTTATCATGCCTGAGGCTCCAGCCTAACTTTTTGGTCAGATACCCTGTCTCCCCGAAAATAAGACAGTGTCTTATGTTAATTTTTGCTCCCAAAGATGCACTAGGTCTTATTTTCAGGGGATGTCTTATTTTTCCATGAAAAAATACGGTACCCATTTATTGTTGAACAAGAAAAAAAGGAAATTTATTACCTGTGTGTCCACACAATGTGCCTGACTCCTGCCCTGTGCGACTCACTGTCTAATTGTGTGTCAGCCAGACCCCATCAGGGCAGAGTGAGCAGCAGGCGGCAGCTTGTCCTGGCAGCGGCACGGGCTCTCTGATTAAAAGAGACCTCACACTTCCTGTCTGCTCCTGCTACGCTGGGGCCAACAGCGAGCTGCGCACGCAGTGCCTGCCGCTGTGGCCCAGAGTCCAGAGTTACGGTAGCTTTGGGGGGCCTTATTATCGGGGAGGCTTTATGTTGGGGGGCTTATTATCAGGGAGACCTTATGTTTGGGGGAGGACTTATTATCAGATAGGTCTTATTTTTGGGGCGATGCCTTATATTTCAGTGAGAGGCAAAACTGTAAGCAGGTCTTATTTTGGGGAGATGTCTTACTTTCGGGGAAACAGGGTAGTAGCATGAGAAGAGATGTGTGAGGGAAAGAAGGTCTCTAATGGGTCCATGCTGGGGCCACCAGCCACTTGGCAGATATTCTTTTTTTTTTATTGCTTAAAGTATTACAATAAATGATAGATAAGTATTACAACAAATGATAGATAGATCTCCATTTTCCCCCTTATCCTCCCCCCCCCAAACCCCCAGATTCTTGTGTCCATTGATTATGCTCCTATGCATACATGCAAGTCTTTCAGTTGATCTCTTAATTCCCCCCCAACCATCCCCAGCCTTCCAGCTGTAGGATGATAGTCTGTTCAAGGCTGCTCTGTCTCTGTATTTGTTTATGTTTATCATTTTGTAATGGTCTTTATTATCCATAAATAAGTGAGGTCATGTGGTATTTTTCTTTCATTGACTGGCTTATTTCACTTAGCATA
>PVJC01016372.1:0-33796 GCA_004026665.1 Murina feae | reverse complement strand
TGGAACTGGAGTTCAGAGCCGCTGGGAGCTTGTGGCTCTCTCCGTTTTGGAAAAGAACCGCGAGCTCCGGTACCAGCCCTTCCCCGAGCCCGTGCGCGCGCCTCCGTACCTCTGTACTTTGCTTCCGCCACTCCTCTGAGTCTCAGACTCTTCTCTAGTTGTAGGATTTTCACTCAGCCAGCCGTCCTGTGGGCGCGAGTGGTGTCCGTGTGTTCTTTTCGTGGTTTTTCTGAAATAGTTGTTCACAGCTGCATATACGGTGTCTACCCTATGCCGCCATCTTGTTTCTCCTCTAAAATATATATTTTGTAAAAAGGTGAGCTCACCCTGGCTGGTTTTGCTCAGTGGATGGAGCATCGGCCTGTGGACTCAAGGGTCCCAGGTTCGATTCCAGTCAGGGGCATGTACCTTGATTGTGGGCACATCCCCGGTGGGAGGTGTGCGGGAGGCAGCTGATCGATGTTTCTCTCTCATTGATGTTTCTGACTTTCTATCCCTCTCCCTTCTTCTCTGTAAAAAAATCAATAAAATATATTTAAAAAATAAAAATAAAAAAGGTGAGCTCGATGATATGTGAATTATATCTTCAAAAAGCTATTATAGCCCTAGCCAGTTTGGCTTAGTAGATAAAGCATTGGCCTGCGGACTCAGGAGTCCCGGGTTCAATTCTGGTCAAGGTCATGTACCTTGGTTGCGGGCACATCCCATGTGGGGTGTGCAAGAGGCAGCTGATTGATGTTTCTTTCTCATCGATGTTTCTGGCTCTCTATCTCTCTCTCTTCCTCTCTGTAAAAAATCAATAAAATATATTTTAAAAAGAGTTATTATATTTTTAAAGGCTATTTCTAAGTGTTTGCCATTAAAACCTTAGTAATATTAGTATTCTATTCAGTACTAATTGCATTTTTATAATGGCTAGTATTATTCATAAAGAGTAGTGCTATATTTCATTCATCCTTTTAACCCAGCCATTTTTCTCCTTTGGAATTTATACAACATATCCTCACACATCAATTTGCAAATATCTATGAAAAAGATTGTGTTCTGCACCACTGTTTGCATTTATTAAAAACTAGAGTCAAACTAACCATTTCACAGCAGAGTAAAGCAGAGATGTTTATATCAAATACCAGATCACCACTTAATATGTGAGTTTGGACATATTAGTTCATCTATCTAAACTCAGTCATAAAACAGGGATAATAACAGTACTATTCTACAAGACTGCTATGAGACTTAGATGACTAAATACATGTAAAAACTTAACAGGTGACTAGCATAGGTTAAGTACTACTCATTAAATATTGCCTATTAAAGCCATTACTATTATTGACTGGATAGGCACTTGTTGAATGAATTATGGCCTATCCATACTATAGTACAGTATACATACTATACAGATTTTCAAAGAATGAGGAAGATTTATGCAAACTGATATGGAAAGAGTTCCAAAATATTAAGTGAAAAACAAAAACTGCTTCCCAGCAGGTGTGGCTCAGTGGTTGAGCATCGACTCAAGAACCAAGAGGTCAAAGCTCAACCCCTGGTAGGGGGGATGCAGTAGGCAACCAATCAATGATGATTCTCTCTCACTGATGTTTCTATCACTCTATCCCTCTCCCTTCCTCTCTCTCTAAAAACCAATAAAAACATATTTTTAAACTGATCCCAGTTATAAATTCTTTTAAATCTGTATAATGTGTAAATATAATTATACTAGTTGCCAGGTGCACAAATTCATACACATTAAAAGGAAATTAATTAGAAGAAATATTTCAATATCACTATTCACCCTCTCTCTATTTATAATAGTGTCAATCAAATTCACAATTGACAATGAAAGATAGAAACAAACACATGTGTGCAATTGATGCCAGCAAGAGCTTTATATGTATCATGCATACACAAGTCAACTTAGCCTTTTTTATATGTAGAATAAACTTGCTTAATTAAGACCTGCTTTCTGATGTAGCTAAACTTTTTCCAACCCAGTTTGGCACCCCAATTTCTCTCTTAGGTAATTGTTAGCAACACAGCAGTAAATATCAACATGAAGCAGATTATTATTATAGATCATGCAGGAAGAACAAAGGGTAAAATATTTAACTGCAGCAGTGTTTGATTGTATTCTGTATAGTGAGAAAACCTGAAGTCATTTTCAAGGTCCACCATTTCTTACTTCTTTTCAGTCGGATCAAGTTTCTAAGCTTTCTAAATCTCCATTTTCCAGCTAATGAAACGAAAGCAGGATTCTACCAAGTCTCCTATCTACCTACTCCAGGACTTCTGTGAGGACCAGATGAGATGAGGCACGCGAAAACGCTTCACAGACATTTGGTTACAGTGTGAAATGTTTCCGCCTGGCTATAAAGCAAGCTGTGTTCCTGGGCTGAAGAAACTGCAAGAAGGCTAGTCACTAGGGAGAAGAAGCTGAGCAGTGCTACGTGACATCACTACCCGGATGGACACTTAGCATATTGGCCTTTTATTTATTTACGTGTGTGTGTGTGTGTGTGTGTGTGTGTGTGTGTGTAGAGGGAGGCTTGGTGCATGAAATTCATGCACAGGGGCGGGGACCCCTCAGCCCAACATGCACCCTTTCCAATCTGGGACCCCTCAGGGGACATGCCTCTCACAATCCGGGACCGCTGTCTCCTCATCGCTCACCTGCCTGACTGCCTGATCTCCCCTAACTGCCTCTGTCTCGACCCCTGCCACTGTGGCTTTGTCCAGAAAGATGTCTGGATGGATATCTGGAAGATGTCTGGTCTAATTAGTATATTACCCTTTTATTAGTATAGATATGCATATGTGTGAAAGAGTGTGTATGTTTGTACATGCATAGAAAATTTCTGGAAGAATACTCAGAAACTAGGTAATGGGAGTGAGAAGAAAGGGGCATGCTTCCTCTTCACTTCATAACCGTTAGAACCATACTTTTTTCCCAACGAGCAAAGTTTTCATTTTTTAAAAAATCAAAACAAAAAATGTTAATGATGACTTGCTTACTAAAAGAAAGGGGAAAAGCACCTTGATTAAAGAAAAGGTATTGACAAAAGAAAGCTTCCACTGAACTCTAAAATTGGCAGCAGATAGAAAAACTCTATCAACATATTAAAAGAACAGTCCACTGTGAAAGAACAGACTTTAACTGATGTCTGGGTTATGTTCAATACTATCAGAGATCTTTTAATTACTGGCTTCTGAAAATATTCACCTTATCTGCAGAGTAAAATCACTGAATCTTCCATCTTCAGTTTCAAAGACTGCTTTTTATTTTTAAAGTACTTAGAAACCTATTGGATTTATGTAATACTAGTCTACAAGGCAACATAAATAATACGATTGGTTTTTCATTGTGATGATTTCATTTTTTAAACTTGGGCTTAAAATAACCTTACAAGAAATCTTAACATCTTTACACTTCCTCAAATTCTCACCACCACAACATAAAAGCAATACAAATTAAAGATCAAAGTTCCAACACGAAGCAACTGTTGGAAATAATTTCTTAAAAAAAAAGATTAAAACCACAGCAAGACCTTGCATGCTACAGAGATTTAAAACTCAAAAGAAAACCCTGCCGCTGAGACTGACTGAGGGGACAGAAGTTCAGGGGCAAAAGGACCAAAAAGTAAAAAGGACAGCTACTTTACATCTCACCCTCTTTCTCAGAGTTCTGACAAGCAAGCAGCATCTTTCTATCAAACAGGCAGCAATGCTTCGTAACTTTAAAAGATAACTACTGGTATAGATGTTCAAATACCAAAAGAACATTAATCTCTCTGGCAGTGTTGAAATGATTACTCAAATGTTACTAGAAGGCAAACTGCCTGAAAAATCTTCAGTGTGCCTTACCAATCAGTTATAACATTAAGAGCATCATCATTCTAAGATTAGTTATCAGAATTATACACTAAGGGAAGTGGTGAATGTTTTCACCAAAGATCTTTAACAGAAGGGGTGGGCAGTTTTCTCAATGAGATGCTTTTGGTTGTACAAAAAGAAAATGGTACATGATCCCTCATCCACCCTCAGGAGATCCCTCCTCTAGCGCCTTCTCCTCATAATACCCCAAATGGGAAGCAGACCCTATATAGAAAAGAACTGAATTCCCAGCTCACTACGTGTGGGCCAAGGCAGTTAAGCAAGAGGGACCCTGATGTCTGTGGGTCTTAACACCCCTTCATCCAATAAATGATACCTCGCATACTGTCTAGCACTGGTAAATGAGTCATCATAGCAACATCCACATTTTTACCTAAATCCAATCACTTCTCGCCATCTTCAGAGCTACTTCCCTATATCAAGCCCCACATTATCTCACCTGCCAGGTCCTGCCACCTCTACTGTTGCCCCCTCGAGGCATTCTCGACCCAGGGGTCACTAGTGTTTTTAAAACATATCAGATCCTATCTTCCTTCTGCTTTAAAACCTTCCAAAGGCTTAGCTGTCACACTTGGAATAAAAGCCAAACTCCTTCTCAGGGCACACAGGCCCTGCCTGATGAGTCCTGCCTCCTTCAAATCTCCTCTACCCTGCCCTAACTGGTTTGGCTCAGTGGATAGAGCATCAGCCTGCAGACTCAAGGGTCCCAGGTTCGATTCCAGTAGGAGGCAGCTGGTTGATGTTTCTCTCTCATCGATGTTTCTCTCTATCTCTCTCCCTTTCTCTCTGTAAAAAATCAATAAAATATATTTTTTAAAAAATCTCATCTACCCCTCTCCCATCCTTAGATCTAAATGCTGGCCCACATGGGCCTTCCTTTTCTAGTCTGTTGACAAGCCCAGCTCATTGCTTGCTCAGAGCCTGTGCATTTGCTGCTCCCCGTGTCCCAAACACTCTTCCCTGCCTTTCCCAAGGCCAGTCTTTCTCATCATTCAGGTCTTAAGCTGCGCTGCCTCCTCACATCCTATGCATTCTAGACTCATTTTCTTTCACTACCTGACATTCTTTTTTTTTTAAGATATGTTTTATGGATTGTTTTAGAGAGAGAAACATCAACGTGAAAGAGAAACATTGATCAGGCTGCCTCCCCAACTGGATCAAGCCTGCAATCTGGTAATGTGCCCTGACCAGGAATCAAACCAGTGACCGTTTGATACACAGGATGATGCTCAAACAACTGAGCCACACCAGCCAGGGCACTCTCTGAAATTCTTATTTATTTGTTGACTTTGTTGTCTATCTCCCCTCTCACAGCCATGAGAGCAGGAACCCTGTCTTACGTATCTCTGTATCCACAGTGTCTGCTACAGTGCTAGCAGTCAAGAAATGATTGACAGACGATGAGGATTCACAGCTCTTAAAAATCATTTATGTATTTTTTTTCCTCAGTAAATAGGTATTACAAGTTCAGCTATTATGTTCTAGGCAAATATGGTTTGCTTTTAAAGGGATCCTAAATTAGAGAACAAAACATTTGCAATGCATATCATAAACAAAGGGCTAAATTTCTTTTTCTCTTTTTTTAATCTTCTAACTATGGAAGTCATTGACAAAAACGAGCAAGAGGTAAAATACCTCACCAAAAAGTAAGATAAAGGACCCCCTGAATAAATGTTAACATGCACAATTTGCCCTGGCCAGTGTGGCCCAGTAGTTTGGAAATAGAGAGGTGGCTCGTTCAATTCCAGGTCAGGGCACATGTCAGGGCTTCTGGCTCGATCCCCAGTGGGGAGCATGTGGGGGGCAGCTGATCGATGTCTTGCTCTCACATCAATGTTTCTCTTACCCTCTCCCTTCCTCTCTCTCTAAAAGAAATCAATGGAAGTATTTTTTTTAAAAGATGTATTTTTACTCAAAATAAGGCAAAAACTAATTATAGATACCAGATATCATTTTTCACCTTTCAGCATGATAAAGAATAAAAGCACAATTGACACTTTGTAGATTATGAAGAAATATACTCTCTCACACATTGCTGGTGGAAGTATAAACTGATATATTTTTTAGAGCAATTTGGAATTATCTATGAAAATTAAAAGTGTACATGCCCTATGACTTAACTTTCAGGAAGTCAGCCTATGGCTATACTTTCATAAAAGCAAAATAATGCACATGCACAAGGATATTCACTACAGCATATTCTATACATAAGAAACAATACAAATATCTAAAAATTATTCTATCTAAGGGAATATTCTGCAGCTGCATAAGAGAATCAGACAGCTCTTTATACTCATATACTAGAGGCCCTCTCATAATCCAGGATCCCTCAGGGGATGTCAGACTGCTGGTTTCAGCCCAATCCCCTCAGGCCAGGCCTAGAGTCCCCACCAGGCCTCTAGTATACATATAAGATCTTTGATTAATCTCTTCTAGTCCTCCCCCTTTTCCCTTCTCCCTTCCCTCTGAGATTCATCAGCCTGTTCCATGTTTCCATGCCTGTGCATTGAGCATCTGCTCCCTGGTAGTCAGTGAACATCACAGCTACCAGTTGAAAGGCTGACGGTCACTTAGGCTTTTATATATACAGATGGAACAATTTCCATGACATGTTGGTTAGTTAATAAAGCAAGTTTCAGGGCAGTGTTATCATGCTGTGGGTTTTTTGTTTGTTTATTTTGAAAATATGTATGATATGCTTTGTAAATATATAAAATGTCTTTGAAATGAGAAAATAACTTTGGTTGCATGAAAGAACTGAATGGGTGGGTAATGGAGAAAGGCTTGCTTTGGTAGCTTATGGGCTTTAAACTAACATTTATAACAGGGGTCCTCAAACTTTTTAAACAGGGGGCCAGTTCACTGTCCCTCAGACCATTGGAGGGCTGGACTATAGTTTAAAAAAAACTATGAACAAATTCCTAGCACACTGCACATATCTTATTTTAAGCAGGACAGGCAGCAGTGGCAAAAACACCTGGCATGTGGCCCGCAAGCCATAGTTTGAGGATGCCTGATTTATAAGATTATTAATCATCTAAAACAAATCAATTTAAAAGATCAGATCCATACACAAATTTTTTAAATTACTAATTTGAAAAACCTCTCAAGATTTCTTCCAAACTTCAGATTGGAGTTCCATTCCACAATTTCAAAAGGCCGATAAAAAGAAATCATATTGTTACTTCTTTTGCACAGTAAGTACATCATAAATAACTGTTCTTTGATTTAATAGACTTTTCTCATTGCAGCACAGGATCCCACTGTCCTCAATTAAGACTTGGGCCATCCGAAGGCCACAGCCCTATTCCACCAGCTCTTCAATATCTGCAAGAGAAGATACATTCCTGGAACGTAATATTCTGAAATGTAATATGAACAGTAGTATTTATTGTGCTGGGATAACCATTTTTTTCCTAGAAGATACTATCATAATAAATAGTATAAGAGAATTTAGCTGCCTCCTAGGGATTTTCAACTCATCTAGTTTAGGAGCTAGGACATATTTATTTGAAAAAATAATGACCATGCAAGAAAGGATATTATAGATGCCAAATAAGTAGCACAAGTAAGCAATCCCTCAAGAAATTCAGGAAGAAAATCACATTTACTAGGGTAATCAGAAAAAGCTTCAAAAGAGAAATAGCATCTGAACTAGGCTTGATGTATAATCAGTTTCAATAGGCAAGGAAATGCACAGAACGGTTTGGGAACCAGGGAGCAGGCCAGCCTGGACAAATGGAGCCTGCAGGTGGTGGAAGTACTCCTAGCTCCTGGAAGTCCATTCAATCAGTCCCTGAGCCTGTATCCTTCCAATGCCCTAGATTAATTTTGATTCTTCCTAATATCTCCCAGAGTTATCCTTTCTTCTCCATTCTCACTACCTCAAAGCAATCCAAGCTCTCATTCCCTTCTCTGGATAGATCTCCAAACTCATCCTCCTGTTTTCAATCTCCCCCATCTCCAATCAACAGTGCAAAACTCACTATGTTATTTTTTTTTAATATATTTTATTGATTTTTTACAGAGAGGAAGGGACAAGGATAGAGAGTTAGAAACATCGATGAGAGAGAAACATCGATCAGCTGCCTCCTGCACACCCCCTACTGGGGATGTGCCCGCAACCAAGGTACATGCCCTTGACCGGAATCGAACCTGGGACCCTTCAGTCCGCAGGCCGACGCTCCATCCACTGAGCCAAACCGGTCAGGGCTCATGATGTTATTTTATACGCATAACCCAGTCACCCAAACCCATCAAAGACTAACCACTGCTTGTGAAATAAAACTATCCACCCTCTCATTCCAGCACTTCTAGCATCTGCTCTCTATCTACCTCTCACTCCTTCACAGGATTCATACCCACTAAACATACTATACGAATTTCAAGCCTATGTCCATGCCATTTCTTTCACCTGAAAATTCTCCTTATTTTGTGGCACACATGGTTGTACAGATTGAGAACACTGTAGTTTATGTAAATAATACCTTCTCCCATGCTGAGCAGCGTACAACCTCTGCAACCTTCCAAAGATGGCTTGCCTCCATCCTCCTACACCTTGAAAGCTTTCTCAGAACAACTCAACTGTTGGTCAACTCTCTGATTCCTACATCACCTTTTCTTTAAAAAAAAAAAAAAAGTTTCAATATTTGGAACACCAACAGTGCCTTGGTGCCTTGAACACAGCAGATATTCAAAAGATCCTTGCAAACTACAATGGGCTAAGTTAAGAAGAAGACAAATTGTGACATTGGCCTTGAAGGCCAAGGCAGAAGTTTTAACTTTATTTGGTAGATGTCAAATGTAACCAATGATCAGCATGATGCTTGAGAAAGACTAATTTCAGCAACCATAAGCAAGCAGGCATTGAGAGGTTATACCCAAAGTGCCAGTTCAGGGCCCTCGTGGTTGGAGGAGGCCTGCGGGAGACTCCCTCTGAAACGCAAACCTCCTCAGTCATTCAGTCATCCTTCAGTTTACCTGTTTGGGATTACAGATACTGATTTCCATATACCTACCGTCAAAGGGAAGCTTAAAACTGGGCCATTAAGCCAAGAAAAAGATGCTTTTGCCTGAAATATCTGCGTATCTAGGAAACAGTTCTGACTTGAATAATTATATACATACATGAAATACATACACACAAATTAAGCAGCACCCTTTCCTTCTTTCTTCACTTCTTTTGCAATCTTCTTCTTTTCCATCTGTCTCTTCCCTTTTTGGTCTCTCCTGCCTCTCTCTCTTTATCTCTCTCTCTCTATCTATCTATCTATCTATCTCTCTATCTCTATCTCTCTCCCCCTCCTCCCCATTATTATTATCCTTGTCTCCTATTTCTTTCCAAATGTTTTACATTAAGATCTCCAGGCTGTCCTTCCCTTCTCCCCAAATACCCCCAACCCCCCACAGATTAGTATTCAGCTTATTTGACTGTTTTTGCTCATATACTGATTTAGCCAATTCCCTAAATATTCGTAGTAATAACTCATTTCTCCTGCTTCCTTTGCTAATGCAGCTTAAACCTTCACTAACCGTAGAATTCTACAATTGCTAGTGAATTGTTTTAGAGGGCCATTTTCCTACAGCCCTCTAAAAGAATCAAAGGCACTTATGTATTTAGGTATCTAAATTAATTTAATTGTACTGTTGTAGTACCAAATAAGTAATTCTTATTGATAAATTGAAAACTCAAAACCTAATACATTAAACAAAATTAGTTTTCTAATGAATTTCCTTCCAAAGCATGTATCTTGGATTTCATGCCAAGATATCAGTAATGCACTCCATGGTACTAGACAATTTTATTTACTTCTCAGATTTATAAGAAAGAATATTATGTGGAAAACACCCACTGCAATATCAAGGCAGAGAAATAACACCATTAGAAACACGCACATGCCTATCAGGAAAAGATTAACTGGCGCAACCTAATTTAAAAAAGAATTGAAGGGGAATCTTAAAACAGTATCAAAGGTAAAACAAAACAAGCAATTCTGTATTTGCGCAAACAGGCAGTCTCCCCTGAAAGAAGTCCAGCTTTACTCAGGTAAGAATCACCTAAGGAAAGACTTCAATATTTTCCTTTCATCCTAGTAAAAGTAAAAAAAAAAAAAAATTACTCAAATACTGGTTCTGGATTTGGAGCCGTTTAGATGTTTCTTCTCTCCCAAGGTGATGTTTTTCCCCTCTCCACACTGAAGACCCCTCTGAGTGTCATGGTGTGACTCTATGGTACCCACTGGTGGGGAGGAGCTTTGCAAACTCCGTACTTTGTAGGAAAGAAGAGGAGCACGACACCCGTGATTAAGCCTGAGTCTATAGTGAAATCAATCTCCTTTACAATATGACAATTCCATCGCAGCACATTTTATGCAGCGTGCATAGACTGTGTGGACAGTGCCTAGCAGACCTCATTCACAAAAACAAGACCATCCTTTCAAATACCAAATCGGCACATAATTCCAACTGCTCTCAGTTCCATTGTAAATTGTTGAATCCTACCCATAAAAGTTTACAGAAAGATCTAATTAACCGGTTGGGAACTGCTCGAAAGTAAACGACAAAGATGGGAGGCTTGTCTCTCTCTACGCTTCTCCACGCCAAGAGAAGGGGTGTCTTATGTGGACCAGAGCCGCTCGTGCCCGGGGAGATGGGGATGGGGAGTGAGGACCAACCGGTCCCTTGCGGGCCGCCCAGAGGCACACAGGACAGAAACGCGACCGACGACCGGGACGAGAGACCGGGACGGACGGACAGACGTGACAGGACGGACGGACGCAACGGGCAAAGAAGCAGTGCGTCCTACCCGGAGGGCTCCCTCCCAGGGACGGCGGAGTACCTGCTCCGGTCATCCAGGCTGCGGTTGTCGGCGGCGGCGGCGCGCCAGTCGGGCAGTGTGCTGGCGCACAGCACCACCATGGACACGATCACGAACACCACCGACACGCTGGCCAGGATCTGGGCGGCCAGCGACGACGTGGGCTCCTCGAAGGTGAGCCGCATGCGCTCCAGCCAGCGCCGGGAGGGGGCCGCCGGGGCCGCGCCGCCGGCTCGCGGCTCCTCGCGGCCCGGCTCGTCGGCCGAGTAGAAGGTGTAGGTGTCGGACATGCGGTCGTCGAGGCGGCGCTGGCAGCAGTACTCGAGGTGCGCGCCCTCCAGGCCCCAGTAGATCATCTCGTTGTAGAAGGAGAGCTCGCACATCCGCGGCGCGAAGCGCAGCTTGCCGTGGCCGCGCACGTAGAGCAGGATGAAGCCGAAGGCCTCCGAGTGCCGGTCGAAGAAGTACTCGTTGCGCTCGCGGTCGTAGTCGTCGCACACCTCGAGCACGTCGCGCTCCGAGCGGCAGCCGTGCAGCCGGCTCACGCGGCGCAGCGGGAAGTCCTTCAGCAAATCCCGGGACAGCGAGTACCGGGCGCCGCCCACGTTCAGCACCACGGAGGCCGCCCCGCTGCGCCCGAAGGTCATGGCTGGCCGCCCCGCAGCCCCGAGGCCCGAGGGCGCCGCCGCCGCGCAGGGGCCGCTGGCCGCGGGCCGACCCGGGAGCGCGCCGTCGGGGCCCGCGGGCTGGCCGGCCCACGCGGCCTCGGGCTCCCCTTCTGCTCTCCGCCGACCGGGGACCCCTGGGCTCCCTCGCTCCTACAGACGCGCCCTCCGCGCAGCGGTACCTGCAGGTGTCCCGTGAGTCCCCTCCGGCGGCAGCTCGGCACCCACGGGCGGAGACCGAGGCTGAGAGCCGCCGCCCCTCGCGGCCGGGAGATGCCCCCTCGGAGGCCGGGGTGTCCTCTCCGCGGCGGGGTCGCTGTGCCCCCGGAGGGAGCGGGCGCCGGGAGGGGAAGCCGGTGCGGGATGGCTCCCTCCGGCCGCGGATGTGGCAACCGCCCCGCCGCCGTCCAGAGGCGAGAAGCAAAGTGAGCGGCTTCGGAGGCGGCGAGGAGCCGGCGCGGGGAGGCGGGGGCGGGGCCTCCTCGGCTCCCGGCTCCGCTCGGCTCACCTCCCGGCGCGCGCCGCCCTCCGCTTCCCGCCCGCGCCCGCACCTCCCGGGCGCGCTCCGCTCCGCTCCGGCTGGGATTCCCCGGCGCCCCGCCCTGGACCTAGGGCTCCCGGCCTCGTGACGCCGTCCCCCCTCTCGGCTCCCGCAGTGGCCGGGAGGGGTCCGCGGGGCGGGCGGGGCGGGGAGGTGAGGAGCGGGGAGCCCCCGGGTGGAGGGGGCAGCCAAGCCCCGCGGCTGGGTTACCTGCTCCCGCGCCCCGCCCGCCCGGGGCCATCGGGATGCCTTGGACGGTACCCGAGAGCCCGTTATCAGCCCCCGAAGGGAGGGAACGTGGTAAGCCCGGGTGAGGACTGGGGTGCGGGCTTGGAGGGGCGGGGACGGACGGCGTGTGGAGAGCTTTTCCCAGAAACTATCCAGAACCCAGCGCGGTTTCGGGGACCGCCTAAAGGCTTTCTCAGGGAAGACACCCCAGCAATTTTCTTGCCGACTTTGTTCTTCCTCCCCCGGCGCGGAGATCTCGTACCGCGTGCTCCGAGGGCGGCCACGCACCCCAACACCCAGCCTCGGCGCCACTCTCCCGCGGAGGAGCATGGCCCCAGCCCCCGCTTTCCGGGGCACCGGTCCTAAGAGGGGCGCCTATGTGCAGAGCGCCCGGACCCCAGCGTGACTCTTCCTGTGGAGGGGGGTGAACGTCTGGGGAGAATCGCCCTGCCACCGGCAAGAGCCGAATTGCTCGTGGCCTGCGTCTGCATCTTCCTTTTCCTAAAGTCTTGATTTCCCCCAACCCCCGTGCACCCCCAAGCTGGCTGCAGCAGCGGCCTTTGGAGCTTTAAGAACCCCTTACGACTCTGCAGGGCGAACTATCCCTGTGCCCTGTTCTGGTCAATGCCTGGACAATGGGTTCCGCTCGGCCGGGATCATTTTAAACTGCTGCCAGCAATTCACACGACATCTGACACCGGCAGTCCGGCCCGCGCAGAGCTGAGACAGGTGAGTCGTAAGGCAAACTATGTTCCATGCAAAACAGATACTGGAAGAAAAAATAAGGGTGGAGCTGGGTGGGATGTGCGAGCATCTGACCTGAGAGTAACCCAGCTGGTTATTAAGAAGGGTTTTACTTTGCCCTTCACTTTTCGTAATTTTGTAGGATTGTCTCGTGCCCACTAGAGGTCACCAGGAAGAGTCATTTTGTAACTCTAAGTCTAGTATGGATTCCTGGAGTAGGGGGAGAGGGAGACACCTGAAAATTGGGAGTGTTCTCTCACAAAGTAAAAAAAAAAAAATCACTACGTGGTTTCTTTTCTTTTTTTAAATTACATTATTGGGATGACATTGGTTAATAAAACCACACAGGTTTTAAGTGTACAACTCAATGACACATCAGGTACATACTGCATCCTGTGCTTATCACCCAAAGTAAGTCTCTTTCTGCCACCATTTATCCCCCTTTGCCCTCTTCCACAGCCTCCTGTGCCCCCTTCCATTCTGACAATCACCATACTGTTGTCTGTGTCTGTGGGGTATTTTCTTTTCTTTTTCTTTTTTTGTCTAATCCCTTACCTTTTTCATCGAGCCCTTCAAACCCCCCCCACACACACACACACCCTCTGACAGCTCTCAGTCTGTTCTATGTATCTATGATTCTGCTATTTCTATTTTGTTTGGGTGGTTTCTTTCCTTTTTTTTTTTTCAGTTTATTGGTGGGTGGTTTCTTAAAGAATGAAAATCTATAAGTTATTTACCCCTAGATGTGAATAATTTATCTTAAAAGTATTTAATATGATTGAAAGCTCAAAAGTAGGAGTTCTTTGCTAAGTAGCTACTAAACCAGGAAAACATCCTGAAGGAAGTGAGTTTCAAGATAGAATAGAAGGAGGTGATGATCATGAGCTGGCTGGGAGAAAGAACAGAGCATTCCAAGGCGAAAACTCTCATGTGAAAGATTAAAGTGTAAAGAAAGCGAATGATTGCATTCACTTGGCTGTAAGGATGGGGGTCTCAACTGCAGAATTTAGATTTCATCGTATACGCAATGGAATCCTAGAAGGTTTTAATCATATAAATGGCTTTCATTAAAGGAAGATTCCTTTGCCTGTTGGGTTATTCTAAGGAGAAGTCCATGTCTGCAGTTTAAGAATGAAAATCCCACCCCCAAGTCTTCGTCGATGAGAAAGGAAACACTGAGGCTGAGGGCTCAGCAGAGCCTGGACACTGGTTTGTTATAGCAGATGAGGATGGAGAAAAGTTTGCAGATGTGAGCTGAGAGAAGAGCCTGGCTTCAACAAGAGCCAATTCCTCAGGGAGTTGTTAAAAATACTTTCTAGAAGCATCACAAGCCACAGAACACAGACCAATTATTTTGTTGATTATTTGCTCCATCCTTACTGTATTTATTTCCTGTGTTCTCCATCTAAAATCGCTCTAAACTCTGTTGATTGGACCAGTTAAAGAAATATCGCGTTTTAAATTAAATATGAGCTCAGAAAACAAATTAATATGATGGCAATACAATTTGTGCCTCCAACATTTCTTAGAGATGGATTTAAGTCATTTTATTTATTTCCAGAGTAATATTCCTATTTGATTCATCACAACCACTGCTGTAGCAGCAATACCCAAATCATTTTCTTAAACAAAGGAAACAGTCAGGTGCAGAAACAATTGGCTTGTCTGGTTTAGAAAACCTTCTTAAAAACAATTTTACTCTTTTGTACTTCGAAAATTATGTTAAGAATTATGACATCTAAATTCTTTCTTGGATTTCAGATGATATTTAGGACTTCATATATAAATCTTTGTAATGCATTAAATTTAAAGGCATCGGGCAGAATTTTAGAATTTGAAAGAACCAAGAGATTTTGTCATCTCAATTTATCAACCCATTAGTTAGGGAGGAGAAGAAGGCTCCAGAGATGTGATGGCTGTAACTTGCCTGAGGTACCCCAGTCAGCAGCAGCATGGTAGAGATGGGCTAAAACCAGATTTTCTAGTTCCAAACTCTAATCACTCCATCTTCAGGGCCTGCATTGCTGCCACAACCTTCTATCTGATCTCCCTGCACTCCAGTTCTTTCCTCCTCCTGTGAATCCTGTAATATGCCACCAGACATCTCTTCCTTCTGTTCTTTAATCAACTCATTCTCAAGTTCTAGAACCAAAAATATCTATAGATCTACAGAATTACAATATTATACTAATAAAAGGGTGATATGCTAATTAGACCAGATCCACTGTACATCTTCTGGTTGTCTGGTCCTTCTTCCAGACAAAGCCATGGTGGCAAGTGCTAAAATAGAGGTGGTTAGGGACAATCAGGCCAGCAGGGGAGAGTGGTTAGGGGTAATCAGGCTGGCAGGGGAGGGCAGTTAGGGGTGATCAGGCAGGCAAGCAGGTGAGCAGTTAAGAGCCAGTGGTCCCAGATTGTGAGAGGGATGTCGGACTGCTGGTTTTGGGCCTGTGGGATTGGGCCTAAACTGGCAGTCGGACATCCCCCAAGGGGTCCTGGATCAGAGAGGGCGCAGGCCAGCTGAGGGACACCCCCCTCCCCAAGCAGGAATTTCATGCATCAGGCCTCTAGTCTATAATAATGAAAGTATAATATGCTAATTAGACCAAACGTCCTTCCAGACAAAGCCACGATGGCAGGGGGCCGAGCCCCTTGCACGAATTTTGTGCATCGGGCCTCTAGTATTACAATAAAGTCCAAACTGGTTATTAGGGGCCCTCCCTAGATTGAAATCCTGGTTTCACAACTTATTTGCTAAGTGACCTGGATTGAGTTCCTTAATCTCCTTAAGCCTCCATTTTCTCCTCCATGTAGCAGAGGTAATGATAGCTACATCAAAGGAGTGATGTGAGGATTAAATGAGATGATGTGAGGGTGGGCTATAGCTCAGTGCATGACACGGAAAAAAACCTCACTTCATGTATGCTTCCACAAGCCCAAATAGGCCATGCTCATTCTCATTACAGGGTTCTAAATAAATCCAAATTGGACAAGGGAATTGATTCATCTAAAAATGTGACCAACCGCAAATAAGTAACCTGAACCATCAAAAATTAGTGTAATGCCCTTGCTGATTTGGCTCAGTGGATAGAGTGTCAGCCTGCGAACTGAAGGGTCCCAGGTTCGATTCCAATCAAGGGCACATGTCCGGTTGTAAGCTCGATCCCCAGTAGAAAATAGATGATTCTCCCTTGTCATTGATGTTTCTATCTCTTTCTCCTTCTCCCTTCCTCTCTGAAATCAATAAAAAGTTATATTTAAAAAAATGTTCAGTGTAAAGTGTGACCCTTATACTGCTAACCCTCTAAATTGAACACAGACTCTCTATCACTTCGCATTGCACAACTAGATATGGTCAGGCACTCTGAACACCTGCCCTGAAGCTTTATAAATTGAAATACTCTGTGGGCACTGCTGGTCCTTGCAGCTTGCTTATCAACTTTGCTTTAGAAAGCCCTCACTCTGCTGTTAATTCATATTTCCAAGTATTTGTGTTAACCCAGTTTATTTCTCAGCATCTACAGAAACAGTAGATGCTTTAAAAAGTTGGATTTTTAAATTTTTTTTATTGATTTTACAGAGAAAGAGGAAAGGAGAGAGAGAGAAACATCAATTTATTGTTCCACTTATTTATGCATGCATTGGTTGCTTCTTGTTTGTGCCCCGACTGGGGTTCGAACCCATAACCTTGGTGTGTTGGGACAACACTCTAAGCAACTGAGCTACTCGGCCAGGGCCAAAAAGTTGGCTTTTTGAATGGAAATGTAACCTCTATTTTCATGTATGAAAGACTCTATTGACATTATCCGCTATTACCCCTGTAGAAGATAAACTTGTAACTTTCAATAAACTGCCCTCAGAACCATCTTACCACATGGACCCCATTCTTAAAAATGAGGGTCATGTCACCCCATCCCACACCAACGTCCTTACTCAAGCAAAAGGAGCACTATCTTCCTTACATTCCCAGCTTTGAGAGAGTCACTGTGTAGTCATTGTAGGGGAGGCAAAATTTTACCTCTATTCCCTTAGGGTTTTCAATTGGGCCTAAGAATTAGGTTGACATAAAACATACTAGCAAAACAACAACAACAAAACCCACACAAACAAAAAATATTAGTAGGAGAAAAGCATAAAAGTGCATTTATTTTTTTATTTTTTTACTATATATTTTATTGATTTTTTACAAAGGAAGGGAGAGGGATAGAGAGTTAGAAACATCGATGAGAGAGAAGCATTCATCAGCTGCCTTCAGCACACTCCCCACTGGGGATGTGCCTGCAACCCAGGTACATGCCTTGACTGGAATCGAACCTGGGACCCTTGAGTCCACAGGCCAATGCTCTATCCGCTGAGCCAAACCAGTAAGGGCAAAAGTGCATTTAATATAAGTTTTATGTGACATGACACCCTCATAAGGAAATGAAGACCCAAAGAAGTGGCAAAACCTAAATGCTTTTATACTAGGTTGAAGAAAGAGAGGCAATTGTAGAAAAGTAAAATAGATAGGAGGCTAAAGGAAGATAAATATTTTAGCAAGGTGTTTTTGTATAGAATTCTCTTTGCTTCAACTTCCCATATCTTTATTTTTTATCCTCACCCAAGGATAATTTTTTCATTGATTTTTAGAAAGAGTAGGAGGGTGAGAGAGATACAGAGAGAAACATTGATGTGAGAGAGACACATCAGTTGATTGCCTCCCACAGGGCCCAGCCTGCAACTGAAGTAGGTGCCTGTGATTGGAATCAAACCCAGGACCTTTCAATCTGAGGGCTGATGCTCTAGTCCAGTGGTTCTCAACCTTGGCTGCACATTAGAATCACCTGGGAATCTTTTTAAAATCCTGATTTCTGGGCCTCATCCTCCGGAAATGCTGTTTCTTTGTTGTGTGGTGAGGCCACAACATTAGTAACAAAGAAACAGCGTTTCCGGAGGATGAGGCCCAGAAATCAGGATTTTAAAAAGATTCCCAGGTGATTCTAATGTGCAGCCAGGGTTGAGAACCACTGCTCTAGTCGCTGAGTCAAACTGTCTGGGGCTGAACTTCCCATCCTTGATGGCCGGACATCTTTCATATGAGACGTTTACTTCCTGCTTTCAGGAAGGAAAAGGGAAGGACCAAAACCTTTCTTACACCTGATGAAGTTCTTGTACGTGATTGTAGCTCAAAATAATCCTCATGCCAAAGTGACATGTTTTGTCACGTGCCATCTTCTGCTGACCTGCATCATTCATGAAGGGCAAAAACATTTTCGGTAACATTACAGAATGGCCCCTCTTTTTTGTCATCTTTACCCAACCTCACTCCTGTCCTGCTGCTCTGTTGGGTTGAGATGGGACTACGTGTCCCTTGCTCCTTCCAGTGACTAAGAGCCCCTCAGCTTTCCACAAACGCAATCTTATTATACCCCCATTTTCCGGATGAAGAAATGAGGCTTCAAGAGGTTAGACTTGCCCTAACCGGTTTGGCTCAGTGGCTAGAGCGTCGGCCTGCAGACTAAAGGGTCCCAGGTTCGATTACGGTCAAGGGCATGTACCTTGGTTGCGGGCACATCCCCAGTAGGGAGTGTGCAGGAAGGAGGCAGCTGATCAATGTTTCTCTCTCATCGATGTTTCTAACTCTCTATCCCTCTCTCCTCTCTGTGAAAAATCAATAAAATATATTTAAAAAAGAAAAAGAGGTTAGACTTGCTCAAGGTCGCATAGCCACCTAGTAAGTGCTGGATCCCGTACTGAAACCCGAAGTCCACATAGGCCCTCTTGCCTTCCAAGCTGGTTCACTGCCAACTGTCCTCTCTCCCAAACATCAAACACCCCTGGGGAGGGAGGAACAAGTAATAGCAGAGGAAGCAATCTGGCAACTCTTGGATGTGGGTCATTCTACAAGATAACAGTCTTCAAAAAGCCACTTTCATATCCTGAAATACTTGAGGAGATGATGTAATATCTGATGCTTGCTTCAAAATAATCAAAGGCAGCCCTAGCTGGTTTGGCTCTGTAGATAGAGCGTCAGCCTGTGGAATGAAACGTCCCAGATTTGATTCCAGTCAAGGGCACGTGCCCAGGTTGTGGGCTCCATCCCCAGTAGGGGGCGTGCAGGAGGCAGCTGATCAATGATTCTTTCTCATCATTGATGTTTCTCTCTCTCTCCCCTCCTCTCTGAAATCAATAAAAATATATATTTTTTAAAAAATAGTCAATGGCAGAGGCAAGTGGATAGGGAGGGACATAGATGAAACAAAATTGGCCATGAGTTGATAATTGTTAAAGCTGGGTGATGGGGGTTATTATATTAATCCCTCCCCTTTAATGTAGGTTGTCCATCACAAAAGAGTAAATATAAAGTTTCAAAACTTGAACTTCTTTTAAGCCTATTTTTAAATGTTGACAGTTATTCCTCCAGACTAGACCAAAATGCACTTTTTTACTATATCTATAATGAAGAGCCCCTCCAGAGTTTTCCTGAGTGTAAGAAAGGTCAGTACACTTTTTTTTTATCCTTACCTGAGGATGTTTATTTATTGATGTTTAGAGAGAGGAAGGAAGAGAGAGAGAAAAAGAGAAATCGATGTGAGAAAGAAATATTCATTGGGAACTGGGAGGATGGGAGCTATGGGGGGAAAAAGAGGAAGAACTGTAATAATCTGAACAATAAAGATTAAAAAAAGAAAGAAATATTCATAGTCAGCTGTCTCCCATATGCACCCGGCCAGGGTGGTCAGCACACGTTTGACCACAGATATTAAAATTGAATAGTACACACACATCTAGTGAACCAGCAATTTTAACACCATGAATTTACCCTACAGATACAGTCATATATTTCACAAAGATGTACATTTAAGGATCATTGCTTTGTTTTCAACACCACAGTCTACAAACAACCTAAATGTCCATAGTCAGGAGACTGGTTATTTAAATAACTAGTGGCCCAGTGCACAAAATCCGTGCACATTAAAAGGGGATTAATTAGAGGAAATATTTTAATATTGCTATTTGCCCTTTCTCTATAATAGAAGTATCAGAGATTAAAGAAAATTAGTAAAATGTATATGAAAATCTTCCTCCTGTCAGAGTCTGGAGGGCACCATGGAACCCAGAGGCAAGTCTTCAACCACCCATGTGCACCTCAAAATCGCTCAAGACCCCAAACCTGGACGGCCCCCCTTCATTGGGCTAGATCCAGACCTGGCTGGTCCCACCCTATCAAGCCCTGCCAGGTGAGGGGGGTGCAGCCTCAGGTCCCCTGGATGCCAGGGCAGGGGGCATGGCCTGAGGTCCCCTGGCCCAGCACCAGGGCGGAGGGCACACCTTGAGGGCCCCCATCAAGTCCCGCTGAGTGGGGGACACAGCCTCAGGTCCCCTGGCCTAGGGCCAGGGTGGGGGCATGGACTGAGGTCCCACAGCCTGGCACCAGGGAAGAGGGTGCAGCCTGAGTTCCTCTGGCCTGGTGCCAGGGTGGGGGGAGCAGCCTGAGGTCTCCTGTTAAGCCCTGCGGGTGGAAGGCATGTCCTGAGGTCCCCTGTCAAGCCCCATGCAGGAGGTGGGTGGGCACGCAGCCTCAGGTCCCTGCTGATTGCTCCTTAAGGCTCAATCAGCAGTTATGGGAACTTAGCCTCAGCTTTGGGTGCAAATTGACCAGAGCAACAGTCAATTTGCATATTCCCTCTTTATTATATAGGATAGCATATCCGTGGACTTAATGCTGTTGTTTACATAGGCTCACAGAGAACCATTTCTAAGCCAAACTGCTAAGCAGAAAGAGCCTAGGTCCTGAGTTGTGGGCTAAATTATCCCTTCTTCATAATAAAGATATATGAATATCCTATGTAATAAAAGGATAATGTGCAAATCGACTGAATGGTGGAACGACCAGTCGCTATGATGCACACTGGTCACCAGAGGGCAGACACTCACCACAGGAGCTGCTCCCTGTTGGTCAGTGTGCTCCCACAGGGAGAGCTCAGCCAGAAGCCAGGCTCACAGCTGGCAAGCGCAGTGGCAGGGTGGGAGCCTCTCCCGCCTCCGCCTTATGGACAGCTCTAGGACCCCCAGGAAAGGCAGACATCCCCCAAGGAGTCCTAGACTGCGAGAGGAATGTCATGTACTGGGCCTCCAGTAGATATATAATAAGTTTTCTGAAAGGATACATAAAGTGCAGTTATGGGTGGTTGTTTCTTCATTGAGGGACTGGAAAGGTTGGAGTAGATAGGAGACCTACTTGTTATTGGTTATTGTAAACCTCTTGTCCTTTTATTTATCTTACTAGAGGCCTAGTGCACAGAATTTGTGCATGGGTAGAGTCCCTAGGCCTGGCCGGCAATGAGGGCCAACCTGTGGGGCAGCCAGCAGGGTGATCGGGGGATCCCCACCAGCACCTGCCTTGGCCAACCTGACACTACCCACTCGCTGGCCACATCTCCCCCGGCTGCCACTGCTGGTCACCTCCCTCTGCAGGATGGCCAGCAGGGCAATCGGCAGGGGGAGGGGGAGGGCCCTGCTGGCACCTGCCTTGGCTGGCCTGGGGCCTGAGGACTGGGGGCAGCTCCTGCATTGAGCATCTGCACCCTGGTGGACAGTGCACGTCACAGCAACCAGTCATTCCACCAGTTGTTGTGCAGTTTGGTCAATTTGCATATTAGGCTTTTATTATATAGGATTATTTTACCAAATGTAAGAATTGTGTTTTCAGTTTGGAAAAAACTAGTTGTTTTTTAAATGTCACAACACATACCCTCCTACCAAGTTCTCTTTCTCTCTTTTCCCTCTGTCCATCCTTACTGCGACCTTTCTCCTTCCCTGCTCAGTTACACTGGGCATTGTGCATCTGCTGCTCCCTCTGCCTGGAACACTCTGACCCAGAGCACTGTGTTGACTCCTTGTCAGTCAAGTCTCAATTCAAATGTCACTTCCTCCGAGAGGCCTTCCCCAACCATTCGTTCTAGCGTATCAACCTGTTTTCTTTACTCCCTTATCACCATAAAAAAAAAAAAAATCATCTTGCTCATGCACCTGCTTCTTGTTTATTAGTCTGCTCACTCCATTTGAGAGCAAGAAACTCATGCACCTGCTTCTTGTTTATCATTAGTCTGCCCACTCCATTTGAGACAAGAATCCTGGGTCCCATTCACAGTGGTGTCCCCAGCTCCTGGAGCAGTGCCAGGCTCCTTGTGGAAGCTCAGTAACTATTTGTTGAAGGGATGAATGACTATCGCTGTTGATTAAAATAAAGTTTTCTGAGTGCTGAACTAACAGTATCAGTGTATATGTATAGTGAGGCAGGAATTGATCAACTTGGGAAATCCAGGCTCTTTCTGAAAAACCACCTCAGTTTTGTTATATGGTTGGCAGAGGAGATCTTGGCACTGCTTTCCCTATGTACCTGCAGTGAATGCCAGCCTCCTGGCATTTAAAGGCACTGCATGGAATGGGCCCTACCCTGGGTCAGTGAGCACCCCTATATTCCTTATCTAGCAGGTGCTTTAGTTAGAAAAGTTCTTAGAATCAGCTCCAGTGGTGTCTGGGTCCCATCATCCTCTCCTACTTGTCCCTGGAGGAAAGAAACAACGTGGAGACAGACCAGGGATTGCAAGGAAGGAACTGTACTCCGTTAAATCAAATTATTTCCAAAAAATAAAAAACGAAACTGTCCAGAAAGGATTGGATGTGGATTCAGAAGGTTCTGTGTGTCTTAGCTCAGGAACTACAGGAAATATGGAAAGAAAAGGTAAAAGGTTATTGTTCATAGACTGACATCTCAGAGACCCAACAGCCTGACTGCGTGCTCCAGATCAAGAAGAGAAGCTTTCCAGCAAAGTAGGTCTTGAGCCCTGGCAGGAAGGAAGTGGGAGAACCAAGCAGAGAGACGGGATTCCCCCACTCTGCTCCTTAGCACATCGCAAGGCTCAGCCAGACAGCCTGAGGGAGGATTCTACTCACGAGAAAAATCAAAGACATTTTCTAAATGATGGAAGTTGCCAACTCTGTTCTATCCATTCTGCAAAGAGGACAGCTGCCTTATCAATATAATGAACCAGAATTAACTACTGTGGGAGTCAGTTTTAAAAAACTGTCTTATACTTTTGTCTGAATAACCATCAATTTCCCTGACCCACAGTCCCAGCCCCACCCCCTACCCCCATTGCCCAGTGCTGTTATTTCTGTCTGAGGAAAGACTGGGGCTGGGGTTGACCGAAATGAAGCATAGAGTATTCCTGGAAATGATCATCTCATTGTAGATACAACCAAAATAGCACTGACTCCACACTTAATAATTGATATACTCTTCAACAGCAATTACATTTTTTTCTCCAGGGTGTACAGAATTTAAAATACAGAGCTTTTTCCTCCAGTTCTTAACTGGAGATAAAATAATCCAATTCTGGTGTGTGTGATCCCATTACCTTTCTATGGCAAAAATTTCAGGCATTTTTCTGCTTTTCCTGCGACACATGTTCTTACAGTTTAGAAAAAATAAAGTAAAAAATATGCTTTCAGTAGAAAGCTGAGAGGTACAGCAATCTGGAAGGTTTGTAGTTTTTAAAGGAGGTTTGAAGCAGAAGCAGTTAGGTTGGTAAAAGTCTGCCTCGGGCCTGAGTCAGAGAACAGAGCTCTAATGGCTCAGCAAAAAATAAAAATAAAAAAAAATGCTATGTGGACTGAAGGGTCCTGAGTTCAATTCTGGTCAAGGGCATGCACCTCAGTTGTGGGCTTGATCCCTGGCCTTGGTCAGAGTGCGTGTGGGAGGCAGCCAATTCCTGTGTCTCTACCTCTCTGTCGCCCTCCCTTCCACTCTCTCTAAAAAACAGTGGGAAAAAGTCCTTAGGTTAGGATTAACAACAACTAAATGCTAAAATGAGTACCCAGTGTAATTCCATGTGGCCGCATGGCCCGGAAACATCCTCTCCCCAGATAGGACCTTCAAGGAACATTGCCCTCTGCATCACCTTTGCTAGTGTTGCAGGAGAATTAGTGGGCCAGATTTCCCTGTCGCTCATGGGAGAGAGGTTCTTGAGGCACTGCTGAAATGAGCATGAGATGTGGTAAAGACTTTATTTGCATGGAGTTACATTCCTCGGGTTCCAAAGTCCCATGTCCCTTAATCCAATCTTGGAAAAGGCGAAGCTGGGGTTCCAGCAGAGCCAAAAGCAAGGCCAAAGTTTCCTTTCCATGTTGGAGCTGGGTCTGGCAGAGCATCTGGCAAGATTCAGTCCATCTGTCCTTTGTAAGTCCCACATGGCTGTGAGTCTCGTTGGTGAATGCAAGGGATGCGCCCCCTACAACTGGAGTCCCAAGAGAGCCAGAGGACCGAGAGCCAAGATCAAGAACTCCCTTCGTCTAGGAGTTTAAATATTCAGGTTTTGTGCCCATGCAGTGGCCACTGACTTGTTCCCAGGTGTGACTGACAGGTAAACACCTTCCTACCTCACCCAGACCTTACTGGATATGCATCTATGTCTAGTCCCCATCAATCATCAGGGAACAGACTTGGAGAGTGTTAACTACAGCTTTCTGGCAAAGCTGTATAAATGGCATGCCTGCATTATCTAGTCTTCTCTTTGCTCCTTGCTTGTTATATAATAACCAGATTATTACAACAGGATCACCAGTACTTTAGGTTTTCCAAGTAGGATTTTTTTTCCTTCCCTCAGGAAAGTCATCACAAATAAAAATCTTCGTAGCAAAGGACTCTGAGAAGCTTTTTATCCTTTCACTAGCTTCTGTGGTGATGTCTGAAACTACAAGAACAATTAGAGCAGATGTCAGTGTAAATCTCCAAAGAAAGGAGAAAATAGGCTTACCAAGTTTCCTTTGAGAATGCCCAGGCATTCTCTTCTCTGCATACAGTGCGTATTTAACTGAGTGTCAAGGGATTAGCAGACACTCAATGCCTATACCAGTGGCCTATCTCAGTAGCCACAGATACTTACAGAAAGGAAGATGTAGCAAATATAATTTTCATTAATTCAACATTAGTCAAGACATTCCATTTATAGTCATTGTGATTTCATAATAGTAACCATCTCAAGAATGTTATTTGCATTCTATATAAATTAAACATTGCTGAGACTTACATATAGGAGGACCCTTAAGGAAACTCCAATTTTAATGGTGTCACTCAAACAGTTTTCTATTACTATGAAAATGTGAGATATACTATAGTAATAGTGTCAGTTCATTTGATTCCATCATTATGGGATCCCCTAGAAGAATGTGCACTCTGCCCTTACTTCTATTCTAACTTTCTAAATAATCAAGTAAGACACATAGGAGAAACTGGCATTTGTCATTCCTGCAGTGGGCACCCAATTTAATCTCTGCCTTAGCAAGCACCTTGTTTAATGTATTTTTTGGATGTCAAACTGTAGCGATTTATATTGCAAAACCAGTTGGGGTCAGAGGAATTTTAAGGGATAAAATGAGAACTGTTTGGAATAACTTGGTTCCTTTTCAGAGAAAGGATCTTGCTATCATTGAGCGTGAGTAGGTCAACCTTCTTGAGTAGGTCAACAATTACCCTTAGAACTGAACATTTCAGAGGCAAAAAGAATCTTCCTGAGAGGGCCACTAGGAGGCATATGAAGGAAAGAGCAGTGACTGCATCCAAGAAAGGGGATGGACTCTAAATTAAGAAGACAGACACCTGGCATTCAATGGTGACACTATTGCTAGCAAGAGGCCCAGCTTCATGAAAGAGTATATCCAGGCTTTTCAAGATCTTCAGAAACATTGTTTGGATAGTCAGGACAGAGAAAGGGTAGAACTTCCGGGGCAGAGAAAGAGAGATACCAGGAGGGACATTTGGAAAATTAAACTCACCTGCTTGAAGCCCAGAAGATGAGTGCTGGAGGCAGTGAGGTGGGAATTGGGGAGAACCTGAGAGGGCCAGAGAACCACCAGGGTGGGTACACATCCCAGGCTAGTTTGAGGGGCAAATGGAGGCTCATGCCCAGGAAAGCCCAGGAATGATCTCAGACTCCTATCAGACCCAGCAATGCTGGCCCTCTCCTCCACCTCAGGATGAGAGACAGAAGTGAGAACATGAAGCATCCCATGTCTGCAATAAAGACAAGTGGGCAAATCATGGTTATCTTAGGACGATAGTGCTCTGTTAACTCACCATTTCTAAGCTGCTTATAAAAAAATCTATATTTTACTTTTTCATTTGTGTGTGTTTGTATTTTTAAAGATTTTTATATACAAAGTTCAGTCTATGTTTGTTAAACTGAAAGGAGAAGGATTTGGGGCCATACTTGGGTTTCGGGGTGGCAGCAGCAGATATCAATGATTTTAAAAACCTTAACTATGCCCTGGCCATGTGGTTCAGTTGGGTGGGCGTCGTCCTGAGCACCAAAAGATTGCTTGTTCTACTCTGTCAGGGCACATGCCTGGGTTGTCTGCTTCATCCCTAGTAGGGGAGGTGTAAGAGGCAGCCAGTTGAAGTTATGCTTTTACATCAATGTTTCTCTCTCTCTCCCTGTCTTTTCCTCCCCCTTTAAAAAATAGGCTTTTTATTATGCACAGAAAATGGACATATCTTCATGAGATTCAAGTCTTTTCTGATTAGGATCACACTGACTCCAGTTTCATAGGTGCCCAGGTCACTCCCTCTTTCCTACCCCAGAAGTGGTTTTATAGAATTCTAACTTTTACAGGGTTACAAACTCAAGGCAGATGTCCTAGTTTTGTTTTCAGAAAATGTTGATACCCTACATTCAGAAGGAAAGAAATGAATGCAGATGCTCAAATCTAGACTTGAGACAAGAAATGTGATTGAATAATCTAGTGGTGACAACCCATGGACATCCTCCACCAAAGCTTATTTAAGCAGCTTTAAATGTATTGCGAAAGCAAAAGAGAGAACAAGTATTAAAGTATACAACGAAATTAGGAAACCGAAATGGAAGCAAAGGTATAGCAGCATATCCTACCTTAGGTCAGGAAGTAGTAAAGAATGAAACTATAGTTGACCACACCTAGTGGCCAGATCTTGGCTTCTAATATTCTCCAATAAAGGAACCAGGGCTCCTTAGAGAAGTGGCTGATTCTAGGACTAGGGCACAGTGAATCCAGAGTATCATACAGTGCCAGAAAGTAAGGAACTGTTAATGAAACAAAACCACCACAACGATGGCAGTATGTCCAGACAACAGAGGAGCCAACTGAAAGAGCTTCCAGTGGCCAAAGCTAGACCAATTTCAGCAAAAATAATTAAGTAGTATTGAATTATTACCAAAGTATAACATACATATCCATTAGTCCATACTAATATAAATAAATGATTGATTTAATGAATGAATGAATGAATGAATGAATGAATAAATAAATAAATAAATAGGGAGGCAGATGCCTCCAACCTTGGAGCAGTCCTACGTTGTCTCAGAATGTGGTAGCACTAAGGCCCTACCACCTTGTATTTTGGCACTGGTAGAAGAGAAAAAAAAGTGTGTGTGGTTTTTTTTAAAGACACCTGCAGTAAGGCTACCCTCCAGGCCTGATAGCCAAGCTGGGGAGACCTAATATTCCATGACATACAATTGGGTTACCAAAACCTGAATCCTCTTGGGTCTCTTAAGGGTGGGATATGGCGGGTGAATTGAATCCTTTTACTTCTGAATTTCTATTGAAACTTCTCCTTTGCCACAGAGAAAGAATGGCCATGTCATGTCAATCAGGGTTTTCCCAGAGAGCCAGAATACATAGGGACTCCAAAAACCACCTGGAGAAGTCTATAACCAGATAACCCCTCCCAGACCTAGAAATCAGTGCCCAGAACCACCAAAAAATTGAGTGGAGGAGCACCAGCTGGTGTGGCTGAATTGTTTGGGCCAAAGGTTGATGGTTTGATCCCCAGTAGGGGGTGTGTAGGAGGCAGCTGATCGATGTTCTGCCCTGACATCAATGTTTCTCTTCCTCTCCCTTGCACTCTCTTTAAAATAAATGAAAACATATCCTGCAGTGAGGATTAAAAAACACACACAGTGCTGTAACCGGTTTGGCTCAGTGGATAGAGCGTCGGCCTGTGGACCCAAGGGTCCCGGGTTCGATTCCGGTCAAGGGCATGTACCTTGGTTGTGGTCACATCCCCAGTAGGAGGTGTGCAGGAGGCAGCTGATCGATGTTTCTCTCTCATTGATGTTTCTGACTCTATCTCTCTCCCTTCCTCTTTGTAAAAAATCAATAAAATATAAAATAAAATAATAAAATAAAAAACACACACAGTAATGACAATTGTTTACAAAGTAAAATATAATATGTTAGATGCCGATGAATGCTATGAAGAAAAACCTGATCAGAATGATGGGGTGCTCTTTTATTTTTTAAATATATTTTTATTGATTTCAGAGTGGAAGGGAGAGGGAGAAGAAGATAGAAACATCAATGATGAGAGAGAATCTCTGATGGGCTATCTCCTGCACAGCCCCCACTGGGGATCAAGCTCACAACCTGAACATGTGCCCTGACAGGGACTCGAACCTTGACCTTCTGGTTCATAGGTCAACTCTCAACCACTGAGTCATGTTGGCCGGGCTGATAGGGTTCTCTTTTAGATAGGGTAGTCAAGGAAGGCCTCTGCATTCAGCAGAGACCTCAGTGAAGGAAAGGAGTAAGGTGTGAGGATTTCTGGAGAACAGAAAAGGAGGAGTGCAAAGGTCCTGAGGCAGCTACATGCCTAGTGTGTTGGAGGAATACTGAGGCCTACTTGGCTTTCTCTCCCTCCCTGCTTCCATTTTTCTCCTTTCTTCCCCCTCTTCCTTCTTTTCTTCTTCCCTTCCTTCCTCTCTTCTCTCTCTTCCTCCCTTTCTTCTTTCCCTTCTTTACTGAAAAAATGTTTTAATGTTCAGTCTAGAGGGAGAATGGCTGGATGTGGTCCTGAGATGATGCTCATAAGCAGGAGTGAGACCTTTAAGACATGGCCTTTTTGACTTCCATGGTGTTCTAGACAGATGGACATGATACAGGCTTGAAGAGCCTGGGGAAGGTATTTTGACATTTCAAACAGTTTTTATTTTTCATAAAAAAAGAGCTTTTTATTTCTTTCTTTTGGCATGTTTTTTTTTAATTCAAATACCCACCCTGGCTGTTTTGGCTCAGTGGATGGAGCATCGGCCTGGGGACTGAAGGGTCCTGGGTTCAATTCCAGTCGGGGGCACATGCCGAGTGAGAGGCATGCAGGAGGCAGCCAATCAATGATTGTCTCTCATCATTGATGTTTCTATCTCTCTCTCCCTCTCCCTTCCTCTCTGAAATCAATAAAAATATATTTTAAAAATTCAAATACAGTTCTGATCACCCATGGTCCAAGAACATTAAGATAATAAACCAAAAGGAAACAGGTATTAAAGATTGGTCTTCAGCCCTGAGCATCGTCCTGTGCACCAAAGGGGCCAGGTTCAATTCCTGTTAGGGCACATGCCCAGTCTGTGGGCTTGATCCCCAGTAGGGGGAGTGCAGGAGGCAGCAAATTGATGTTTTTCCCTCTCCCTTTCTCTCTCTCTCAAATCAATAAAAACATTCTTTAAAAAGAAAAATTGGTCTTCAAACTTTATAGCAAATGATGCCACACACTTTCTTCCTATGATCTTGCCGACATAAAACCACAACCACACCTCAGTGGTTACCAAACCATTCAGCAGAGCTTCCTTAACTTTGAGCATTGGAAACTACCAGTTTGAATACTACTTTTTTTTTTTTTTTTTTTCCCAAGCTCTGAATAGCTTCAGGGATCTCAGCAAGAGCTGGAGGAACCAGCTCAACCTTGGCATAGCGCCAAAATGTGGCCAATCTGTGTTTCACGTAAATCACAGCAGCATTACCAGTGCAGATGCCTTCTCCATGAGGTTACAGACAAATGGGGCCATGGTTCTAGGATGGAAAGTCTGTGGCCTCGGACAACCAGCTGAATGTCCAGAGAGCTGTTTCTTGATATATAAAAATGTCAAAAAATCTTTTGTAGAGTCCTAAGACTTCACTGCTTGTTAGGGCCACATTCTCAATGAGCGTTCGTTACACCCAGATATTATCACTGAATATTAAAGATTCATTCTCCCATCAGATACCATACACTCTCTTCTTGGTCTCATGACTCTCAAGGCAGTACATGTTTTTCTGGGAGCCAAGGGAATTAGCTTTTTCTCTTGCAAAAGGGACTTCGCTTTAGGAAATATACCTGGTCATTTGAATCCTGGCTTTACCACTGCTTAGTTGTGTGATTAGGAAAATCACCTACCCTCTCTTAGCATCAATTTTTTTCATCTATCTCAGCAATGTCCAGTTTTTTGTTTATTTTAGGTAGAGCCACTTAAAAATAAATAGTGCCTAGCTGGCATGGCTCAGTGGTTGAGCTTCAACTATGAACCAAGAGGTCACAGTTCGATTCCCAGTCAGGGTACATGCCCAGGTTGCTGGCTCAGTCCCAGTGGGAGGCATGCAGAAGGCAGCTTATCAGTTATCTAATCATTCATGTTTCTATCTCCCTTTCCATTCCTCTCTGAAATCAATAAAAATACATATTTTTTAAAAAAGATGAAAAATGCATGAAAAAAATTAAATAGTGCCCTGGGGTTAGAGTGTCAGACTGAAGGGTCTCAGGTTTGAATTTTGGTCAAGGATACATATCTTGGTTTCAGGTTCAATTCCCAGCCCTCATCTGGGTGCATGTGAGAGGTAACCAATCCATGTGTCTCTCCACATGGATATTTTGCTCTCTTCTTCCCCTCTTCCTCCTCTAAAAATTAAGGGGGAAAAAATATCCTTGGGCAAGGATCAAAAAATCCTATATAATAATCCTATATAATAAAAGGGTAATATGCAAATAGACTAAACAGAGGAACAATCAGTTGCTGTGACACATACGGACCACCAGGGGGCAGATGCTCAGCATGGGAGCTGCCCCCTGGTGGCCAATGCGCTCCCAAAGGGGAGCACTGCTCAGCCACAAGCTGGGCTGATGGCTGGCGAGCGCAGTGTCCTGCTTCCACAACAGTGCTAAGGATGTCCAACTGTGGTTTAGGCCCGCTCCCCTGGGGAAGTGGGTCTGAGCTGTCAGTCGGACATCCTCCAAGGGCTCTCAGACTGTGAAAGGATGCAGGTTGGGCTGAGAGACCATGCCCCCCACCCCCTCCACCGCCCGCCATGCACTGGGCCTCTAGTAAATAAATAAATAAATAATAATATTGCAAAACCTCAGTGTGTAAATAGATGAAAGTTACCCTGCTCAGGTTGAAGGGCAGCTTGGGGAACACAGATTTCTATCCACTATGCCTCCTTTTTGTTCCCCCTCCATCCTATTTCAGGCAGCCCCCAGAAGACCTCCACAAACTAGGAACTTCACAGGCACTGTTTGAAGATCACTGCTCTACCCACAGGAATTGGCACAACTTTATCAGCCCCTAGTCTTGACCCCCCCATGCTCCAGATCCTCATATTCCTTCAGATGCCAACAGTCCTTCTGTACCTGCTTTTGCCCTATGCCCCAATTTTCATTTCCAATATGAAGACTTCCCACATGATTGGCAATCAAGAATAACCTTACTCATTAGGTGATTCTCCTCCCACGCTTTCTGTTTTTTTCGCAACTCTTGGCATTTGGGAAGCCGTGATGTGAAACTGCCTATGTAAAGGATTATCCATGTATTTGAGAAGCACCCGAGCAACTTCACCCATCTGACCTTTCCTTTTAGACTACTGAAGTCATCAAGGCTAGGCACGGAATGGAGATGGGCTGGTCCATCACTGTGCACCAGGAGAGAAGGATCTGAAAGATCCAAAAGCACTCCAAAAAAAAAATGCATCAGCCCTGGCTGGTTTTGCTCGGTGGATAGAGCATGAGCCTGCGGACCTAGGAGTCCCAGGTTCGGGTCCGGTCAAGGGCATGTACCTTGGTTGTGTGCACATCCCCAGTGGGGGGTGTGCAGGAGTCAGCTGATTGATGTTTCTCATCAATGTTTCTAACTCTCTATCCCTCTCCCTTCCTCTCTGTAAAAAACCAATAAAATATATTTTTTTTAAAAAATGCATCAATCCGAAAGAGTCAAAACCTTACAATGAGATTACAATGAGAGACAGGAAGATAGACTGGCTGGCTTGGGAGAAGAAAAGACTCTAAGCTTGCTTTGTACAATATGCCACTAGCCACATGGAAGTATTGAGATGCACTGTAAGTGTAGAATATACAGTGGATGTCAAAGACTTGGAACAAAAGAGGAATGTAAAATACCTCATTTATAATTTTAATATTATGTTTGATCCAAGCTGATATATAATGATTCTGTTTATATTGATTATATTGAAAATGATAATATTTTGTATATATTTGAGTAAAGTAACGTGTATTATTAAAATTCATTTCACCTACCTTTTTACTTATTTATGTGTTTGTTCTTATTTATTTTAAAATATGGAGCGCTTCATGAATTTGTGTGTCATCCATGCACAGGGCCATGCTAATCTCTCTGTTGTTTCCATTTTAGTATATGTGCTGCCAAAGTGACCACCCTTCTTACTTTATTAGATGTGGCTACTAGAACATTTTAAATCACCTATATGGCTCACATTATTGGGCAGTGGTGGTCTAGACTCTAGGCTCTAGACTGAAGAGACATACTAACACAAGGAAACAAAGAAGCAGGGATGTTATGGAACCTGAAGCCTTACCCTCAATAAAGAGGCAAAGATAAAGAGCACACCCCTCTCAAACTTCCTTCTCTCACAAGTAGCTGAGATGAAGTCTCTCTACCCAGGTTGCTTGGTGAAAGGTTTAACAAGTTTGGGAGGATGCTGAAGGTGGGAGCAGATTCCCGCAGGACTATACCCTTTACTCACAGTGGGTCTGGAACCGGCCCCATCACAGACTCCAATATATACTCCAGTGCCTACCCTAGGTTACTTAATAAGTTCAGTTACATATAACAGACAAAGCCTTGTGAAAATTAACAAGCAGAAACCTCATTTAAAATGGTGTACGTGGAGGAAGGGCCTCTAGAAAACCATTTTCAGGCACATATCACTCAACACACACTGCTGACCCCAACAGAAAGGGAGGCACCTTGCATCGCTGACAGGAAGTGATACTACTTGTCTACCTCAGCATGCTGCCCAGTAACAGCTCAGCCAATGGGAGACTTCCATAGCTCAAGTCAATGACAAGTCACTATACTTTGACCTTTCAGTTTGCTTCAGTGGACTCTACCTTTTACAACAGCTCCTCCCAAGTCCACACAAGAGCAGTTTTTCTGGACTTGTGCGTGGTTTGCCATTAGACCTGCATGTTGCATATTGCAATTCTTTGTTGTTCCTGAATAAACACATTTTGCTGGAGAAATATATGGCAGTCTCTTTGTTTACGGTCAACAGCCCAAAATAAGAGTAGCACAAACAAGAGAGAACTTTATTTCTCTCTTAAGGAGAAAAAAAAACACAGAAATAAACTTCTGTTTTGTTTTGCTACTGGTTTTTGGACTTAGTCTACTATATGCAACTGGACCTAATGTGAAAGGGATGCATGGGTTTCTAACAGCCACCGTGGACCATGAGAAATGAGCTAATGAGGACAAAGAAGCAAGATAGAGGGAACATAGGTCCTGGATTATAGACGAGCTGTCATTGGTTTATTGTCTCATGATTCAAGAAAGCTATTAGAGTTCCATGTCCCAGGCAAAATAAAAGTGAAAAGGGTGGGAGTAAGACTGTTTCCTTCTTTTTAAGAGAGTCCCATATTATATGAAATGCTGAAAGGTATCCTTTGAGAATGAGGAAGAAGAAAAAGGAAAGTAAAAATTATGAACAACAAATATATATCAACGAGTGAATCTAAGAATCAAGTGAATAAAAAATCTGATGAACAGAATAAACTGGTGAATAGAATAGAATCAGAGGCATAGAAAGGGAGTGGACTGACAATTTTCGGGGGTT
>PVJC01016371.1:0-33824 GCA_004026665.1 Murina feae | reverse complement strand
CCAGCAGTCCTGGATTATGAAAGGGACGTCGACTGCCCGTTTAGGCCCGATCCCAACGGTGGGATCGGGCCTAAATGGGCAGTCGGACATCCCTCAAAGGGTCCCTGATTGGAAAGGGTGCAGGTTGGTCTATGGGACACCACCACCACCCACCACCCCCACTCCGTGCACGAATTTCGTGCACCGGGCCTCTAGTAAATGAATAAAATTGAAATAGACCCATAAACACAAAGAGTGGACTAGTGGTTGCCAGAAGGGAGGGAGGTTGCGGGGGACTAGGAGAAAGAGGAGAAGGGGATTAAGAAGTACAAACTGGCAGTTACAAAACAGTCACAGGGATATAAATTACAGCATAAGGAATATAGTCGATAATACTACAGTAACTATGTATAGTGCCAGTTGGATACTGGAAATAGCTGGAGGATACTTTGTAAAGTATATGAGTATTGAACCACTATGCTATACACCTGAAACCAATCCTATATAATAAAAGGGTCATATGCAAATTGACCCTAAAGCAGAACGACTGGGAATGACTGGTCAACTATGACACACACTGACCACCAGGGGGCAGACACTCAATACAGGAGCTTTCCCCTGGTGGTCAGTGTGCTCCCACAGGAGGAGCTCTGCTCAGCCACAAGCCAGGCTGCCAGCTGCCAGCACAGCAGTGGTGGCAGGAGCCTCTCCCGCCTCCTCAGCAGAGCTAAGGATGTCCGACTGCAGCTTAGGCCTGCTTCCCACTGGCAAGTAGACATCCCCTGAGGGCCCCCGGGCTGCCAGAGGGATATCTGGCTACCAGCTTAGGCCCAATCCCCTGGGAAGCAGGCCTAAGCCAGCAGGTGGACATCTCCCAAGGGGTCCTAGATTGCTAGAAGTCATAGGCCAGGCTGAGGGGACCCCCTCCCTCTCCCGAGTGCACAAATTTGTGTGCACCAGGCCTCTAGTATAAAATACTAGTGAAAGTAAACTTTTAATTGAAAAATTTTAAATTTATAAAAAAAGAAAACATCAAATTTCTTGTTTAAAAATATAACTTGTAGACTTAATGGTTTTTTAATGCTATTTTTTAAAATATATTTTTATTGATTTCAGAGAGGAAGGGAGAAGGAGAGAGAATCATCAACGATGAGTCAGAATCCTTGATTGGCTGCCTCCTGCATGCCCCCTACTGGGGACTGAGCCTGAAACCTGGGCATTGGGCCCTTGAACGGAATCGAACACGGGACCCTTCAGTCCACAGGTCGATGCTCTATCCACTGAGCAAAACCAGCTGGGCAATTTTTTTATTTTTTATTTTTTAAGATAAACTTCAACTCACCTAGATCTGGCCATGAATATGCTTAACCTCTGCTGCAGCCGCAGGAGTTTAATCATACTTCAGAACACCATGTTTTCTTTGTTTGATGACTTAACCTAAAAGAGAGGAGAATTTTTTATTTCTTTTAAATAATAATTTTCCTTATGAGACTTCTGGCAGCACTGTTAGTTCAAATTACCTATTTAAACTCAAAATATCTAAAATTTGATTAAACATTATTTTTTTTGTTGTTAATCCTCACCCGAGGATATTTTTCCATTACTTTTTTTTAAAGTGAACAGAAGGGACGGGGAGAGATAGAGAGAAAAACATCAATGTGAGACAGACATATTGATGGGTTGCCTCCTGCAGATGTCCTGATGAGGGCTAGGGATGGAGCCTGCAACCTGGGCATGTGCCCTAGACCGCAATCAAACCCGGGAGCCTTCAGTCTGCAAGCTGACGCTCTATCCACTGAATCAAACCGGCTAGGGCTAAAAATCATTTAATAGATAAGATATATTTTTAAAATATGATGTGTAGATGTTATAGTTAATTCAAAAGAGAAAGTAAAAATGTAATAGTTTGAGTTCTATGTTTGGAAATATCAGGGCTTTTAGAAGCCATTGATTCTGGCTTTTCCACTACAGCTATGATTTTGGATAAATCACTTCTCTATCCTTACCTCCTCCGCCATAAAATGAGCAGTAAACTAAATCACCTCTAATATTCCTTTCCAGTTCTAAAACCCTATTTTAGCCAGTGGCAGGCTAATTCTCTATCTGCAGGCACTTTTCTAAAAACTCATCATCACCCTTCCAAAGAGCAATCGGTGACACTCTTTAGAATCAATCCCTCCTCTGCACTTTCCTATTCTATGAAAAACCCCCAGAACAAAATCAAAGGAGTCAGTCAACACTAAACAGTCCATATGAACAAACATGCCAGAGTCACAAGACAATGTAAGTTATAGAAAATCAATTATAATCTAGAATTTCAAGAGATTTCAATATACTTTTGAAATTTTTCTAGTGACTTTACTTTTTTAATTGATTTTTTTTTAAGAGAGAAGTAGAGGGAAGGAGGGAAGGACAGGAAGAGGGAGAGGAAGAGAGGGGGAGGGGGAGGAGGAGAGGGAGGGAGAGGGGAGGGGGAGAGAAAGTATGAATTTAAGAAATATTGACTGACTGCCTCTCTTATGGACAACTGGGGACCAAACCTGCAATCTAGGTATGTGCTCTGAACAGGAATTAAGCCTGCGATCTTTCAATGAACGAGACTTTGCTTATCCATTCATCTGTTGTTAGACATTTATCCACCTTTTGGCTATTGTGAATAATGTTGCTATAAACATGGATGAATATATATGTCTTGGAGACCCTGTTTTCAATTCTTTTGGATACACACCCAGAAGTAGTATTGCTTCTGGGTAGTGTTGCTGACTAGACCACATGGTAATTCTATTCATAATTTTTTGAGAAACCGTCATACTGATTTACATTCCCACCAGCAGAGCACAAGGGTTCCAATTTCTTCACATCCTCACTAAATTTATTGTTTTGTTTTTGTGGTTTTTTTGTATCAGCCACCCTAATGAGTGTGAAGTGATATTTCACTGTAGTTTTGATTTGCCTTTCCCTAATGATTAGTGATGTTGAGCATCTTTACATGTGCTTATTATTAGCCTTATCTCCTTTGGAGAAATGTCTATTTAAGACCTTGGTTGATTTTTTAACCAGGTTGCTTGTTTTCTATGGCTGAGTTTTAGTTCTTTATATAGACTGGATATTGACCTTTATCAAATACTAGGAGCCCAGTGCATGAAATTGCGCAGCCCATCATCCAGCCTTGACACCCAAACCTCTCCACACAGAGCTCCAGCGTGCTTGGCCCCACCCCCTAACCCCTCTGGCCTTAACTGGCTGCTTCAGGCCCTGCCCCGTCTCCGGAGCAACACAGTGACTCCGCCCCATCATGGCACCACAGGAGAGCATGGAAACCTCCTGTCTGCTGTGCTGTGCTTCTTCCCCAGGCGGGTGAGCGGCAGGGCGCTCTGAGTGTGAGTGGTGGGTGGCGGACTGGTGGGAGGGGGGGGGCACTACAGGCTCTCACCCTGCCCTCCCAGGCACGGGCCTCCTTCAGACGCCTCCCCGCTTCCACCCCATCTCCAGGACAACGCCCTGCCGTGCATGCACAGGCAGCCTCCTCCTTAGCGGTTGTGACTGTGACACCCCTAGGACCAATTAGCATATTACCTCCATATATAGATACTAGTACCCCAGTGCACTGATTTGTGCACATTGAAAGGAAATTCATTAGGAGGTGACAGGCTGGGCGGGACTGGGTAAGATGTGCCAGACACGCCCTAGAGCCAACCTTCCAAGGTCCCTCCCTGGCTGGCTGCACCTGGGGTGGCACCGTGGCTTGAAAGGCATCTGAGGTCACTGCAGCTTAGCAGTAAACCAGATTCAGGGCCAATGGTGCCCCTGCAAAAACAATCCACAGCCGAAGATGCAATCGTGCACCCCACAAGGAATCAGGCTCCCTCCTCTCTGATTCCAGGGTGCATCAACTGAGAACCGCTGCTGCCAAGTCACCATAGCTTGGCAGTTCCTGTGTAGAGCGTCTGCCTCCTGGTGGTGAGTGCATGTCATACCTACTAGCTGGTCACTTAGCCTTTTAAATATGTAGATAATTTGCAAATATTTTCTCCCATTCTGTGGGTTGCTCTCAATCACTCTGTTTCTTTTTTTAATTTTTATCTATTGATTTGAGAGAGAGGAAAGACAGGCATCAATTTGTTGTTCCACTTACTTTTTTCCACTTATTTATGCATTGGTTGATTCGTGTATATGCCCCAACTTGGAATTGAACCCACAACTTTGGTGTATCAGGGTGATGTTCTAACCAACTGAGCTACTTTGTGGAGCTGTTGACAGTGTTCTTTGATGCAAAAATAGTTTTATTTTTCAGGAAGTCCAATTTGTCTATTTTTGCTTTTGTTACCTGTGCTTCTAGTGTCTTATCCAAAAAAGCACTGCCAAATCCAATGTTGTAAAGCTTTTGGGTTATGTTTTCTTCTAAGAATTTTATTGCTTCATGTCTTATATTTACATCTGTGGTTCATTTTAAGTTAATTTTCATGTATGATATTAGATATTGGTCAAAGTTCATTCTTTTGCATAACCAGTTTTCTCAACTCCATTGTTGAAAAGACTGCCTTTTTCTCCATTGAATTGTCTGGCACTCTTGTCAAAACATTTTTGAACATGAGTTTTTTGATCATGTGAGGGCTTATTTCTGGGTTCTTTATTCTATTCCATTGATCTACAAGTCTATCTTTATGCCAGTACCACACTGTTTTGATTACGGTGGCTTTGTGGTAACTTTTGAAATCAGAAGTGTAAGTTATCCAGTCTTGTTCTTCCTTTTCAAGATTATTTTGGCTATTTGGAGTTCCTTGAGATTCCATATTAAATTTGTTTTTGTAATTTCCTTTTCAGATTGTTCAGTGCTTGTGTATATAAATGCAACTAATTTCTGCATGTTGAGTTTGTATCCTACTTTGCTGAACTCATTTATTAGTTCTAAGATTTTTTTGTGGAATCTTTAGGGTTCTCTAAATAGAAAATTTTGTCATCTGCAAACAAAGATTAATTTTACTTATTATTCTGTTTCGGTTTGGACACCTTCTATTTCTTTTTCTTGCCTAATTGCTCTGGTTAGAATTCAACAGTGCTATGTTGAATAAAAGTGGTGAAAGTGGGCATCCTTGACTTATTCCTGATCTTAGAGGAAAAGCTTTCAGTCTTTCACTATTGAGTATGATATTCACTGTGGGTTTTTCATATATAGCTTTTATTATGTCAAGGTAGTTTCCTTTTATTCCTAGCTTTTTAGTGTTTTTTATAAAAAGGTGTTGAATTTTGTCAAAAAATTTTTTTCTGTACCAATTGAGATGATCATGTGTTTTTTTATCTTCCTTCTGTTAATGTATATTATATTGACTGATTTTTATATGTTGTAAAATCCTTGTATTGCAAGAACAAATCGCACTTTAGCTGAACTTGCAAAAAGAGTTGCAAACCAAAGTTAAAATATTAGCTTTCAGATAAGTTATTTTTTCTTTAAATGTAGTAGCCCCTCAAATACCAAATCAGAAAACAAAAAGTGCAGTTACAAATCTGTTATTAATAGTACTAGCTTTTAGAATTCCCCTTGTGAGTGAGATCTTTATTTCTCTACATGGCTTCAAGTTAGTATAGAGTGTCCTTTTGTATCACCTTGTAGGACTCCCTTTCTTAGAGAATGCATTTCTTAATGGCAGGTCTAGTAGTAATAAACTCCAGCTTTTGTTTATCTGGTAATGTTTTCCTTTCTCCCTCCCTCATTTTTGAAGCACAGTTTTTCAGGTATAGGGTCCTTGGTTGACAGTTTTTTTGTGAGTCTTTTCAATATATATGTCTACTTCTGTCTAGCCTCCAAAGTTTCTGATGAGAAGTTTGGTAATAATCTTATTGAGGATTCCTTGTATGTACAACAACAATAATTCGCTTCCTTCTTGCTGCTTTTAAGAGTCCTGTCTTTGGCTTTTGTAATGTAAGCTGGATTATAATGTGTCTTGGTGAGGGTTTCAGCTGGGTAATCCTACTTGAGGTACAATGAGCTCCTTAGGTATTTATATTCATCTACTTCTATATTCTCTGTGCCCCTTTCTCTCTCTCTTCCCCTCCTTGAACTCCCACAATATGTGTTAGACCACTTGATGGTGTCCCACAGATCCCATAGGCTCTGTTCATTTTTCTTCAATTTGTTCCTCAGACTGAATAATTTCCATTGTCCTATCTTCAATTTTGCTGATTTGTTGTTCTGTCTGCTCACATATGACTTTGAACCCTTCTATTAAATTTTTCATTACAGTTATTGTACTTTTCAGATCCAGAATTTCTATTTGGTTGCTTTTTATGTTTTCTATTTCTTTACTGATATTCCTTTTATCCATGCATAGTTTTCTTGACTTTTTCCACATCTTCCTTTAGTACTCTGAACATCTTTAAGAGAGTTGTTTTAAAGCTTTTGGTAATATATCTGCAATCCGGTCTTTCTCACCAATGATTTTTATTGATTTTCCCCCTTTGAATGAGCCATACTTTCTTATTTCTTTGCATGCTTTGTAATTTTTGTTATTTTTAAAAATTGAACATTTGAATCTAATAATGGTGTAATTACTTGTTAGGTTTCGTTTGTTTGTTTTTAATATATTTTATTGATTTTTTACAGAGAGCAAGGGAGAGGGATAGAAAGTTAGAAACAACGATGAGAGAAACATCTATCAGCTGCCTCCTGCACACCCCCCACTGGGGATGTGCCCACAACCAAGGTACATGCCCTTCTTTGTAATTGAACCTGGGACCCTTCAGTCCGCAGGCTGATGCTCTATCCACTGAGTCAAACCGGTCAGGGCTCTTTTGTTTGTTTTTGACAGTTACAGGCTATCTCTGCACCTACTGTTAGCCTGAGGTGTAAACCTAAGGTGCTCTCAGGTCTTTTCCTTGGGTGCATGTGGTCACTTTCTAATTTTTCCAGTATATTCAATGTCATGGTCTTTAATTTCTGGCTCCCAAAAAGGGGAAAAGGAGAAAAATGAATGAAGCAAAAGAGGGTACGAGCTCTTTAAATATCCTGAAAGTCACTTCAGCTGGAGGGAAAGGGGCTTGCAACAATGGGGAGACAAAACACAATGGTTGCCCATCTCTTTGTCTGCTCCTCTACTATCAAAAGCAGTAATCATGCACAGATTCCTGATTATTTGGAGAGGGTCCTTTGGACCTACCCTGGATCCTATAAGCTGTATATAAGATGTACAGAGCTGGAAGTAGATGACGGGTAGCTGCTACTATGTTAAAAGTTGAAATTGATGAAAATTAAATGCAATTTACAACTAAGGCTTTTTTTCTGAAAGCTACAAATCCTAAATAGCTTCAGAGTTCTAGAATAATTACAGCAGGTTCTGCCAGTGCAGGGGAGATAGATTCTGAATGCTTGCTACTCCATAATCTTCACAGAATCCTCTCCAGACCTCTTTGTAAGGATCAATATATATTCAGTTTATTATTTTAATTACTTTGATTATTGGCACTGCCAATGTATTGTGTTTTTGCTTGTTTTTACTGTTTTTTTCAGTGCAAAAATTCACCATGTCAGTTGTATCAGGGATTAAAAGAATTCGTGTACCTCATTTAAAAGGATACTTTCTACAAGAAAATATGTCTGGGATCCAAATAATTGACATACCACAGTACTTCTGATATGAACATAACCCAATGGACTGAAGGTGTCTTGCCATTGATTTTGGAACATGGATACCTTAGATATTCTCTATGACTTCTTAACTCTCTTTGGTTTCTTCCCACTAATGGAAGGTTTAGAGTCAAAAGGTTATTGGGAAATAGTAAAAGGGAAGAGGTAACTATAGCCACTATATGGAGCTATGAGCTTGTTGTAACATGGATGTTTTTCTATAAAATAGGTATATATAGTTGCATGTACTATGATTATATTACTAAAAAAAATACAATGATTTTAACATGATAATAATCAAGAAGCTAAAACACTAAATACTGTTTAATAACACCTCATTTTTTAATAGTAAACTGATTTTAAAGCCCTCACTGTATGACAGATACATTCATTTGGATTATCTCAGTCCATACAACCACCCTATGAAGTAGGCACTATCATTATTTCCTTGTTCCAAATGAGGAAACCAAGGCTTGAAGAGGTTAGGTAGCTTTTCCATGGTCAATAGCTAATAAGCACAAGAGCCAGAATTAAATCCAGAACTAACTCTTAATAATTAATACATGTAAAAACCTTAACATAGTGCCTAGTATATAGTAAACAGTTAGTAAATGTTAGCTACTGAACTAATGATGATTTATTTTAAAACATGCCCTGACCAGTTTGGCTCAATGGATAGAGCGTCGGCCTGCGGACTGAAAGGTCCCAGGTTTGATTCCGGTCAAGGGCATATGCCTTGGTTGCGGGCACATCCCCAGTGGGAGGTGTGCAGGAGGCAGCTGATCGATGTTTTTCTCTCATCGATGTTTCTAACTCTCTATCCCTCTCCCTTCCTCTCTGTAAAAAAATTAATGAAATAGTTTTTTTAAAAATAAATAAATAAATAAAAATAAAACAATGTCATATGCCTTTGGCAGTTGGTCAACCTTTCTGTGCCTCAATTTCTTCATTTATAAGATTAGGACATCTATTTCACAGAGGTATTATGAAGACAAAATAAATTCTGACTATGAAGACATTTAGAAAAATACATATTTTAAAAAACAAGGCATTATTATATTATCACTAACAGCAAAATCCTGTCTCTAGTATCACAAAGAAGCCTTTTGCACTATAAGCATAGAATCCTAAAACTTAAGCACCATCCTCATAACAAGAGTTACATTAATACATTTAGTAAAACTATCCTATATTATTCCAATTCTTGCAGACTGACAAGCAAAGAGAACACTGAACTCTATTCATAAGGGTGATTATAAATTTGGTGCTAAGGAAGGTATATTTGCTCTTTCAGTTCACTAGCATTGAGGGTGAATTTGACCTTTAGTACAGTAGTTCTGTTCAAATACAGCCAGGATAGAATATCTATAATTAAAAGCTTAGCAATAGAACTCTAAATTTTGGGCACAGCTAACTGTCATGTTTAATTACATTAAAAACAACCAAGAGAATGGCATTCAATTCCTGTTCTTTGTGTCAATGGTCTGGCTGCATTGTTTTAAAACTATCAGTTAAGTCTTTTTTATACTGATACACAATAGTTTTAAACATATTCTTAACACTGCTAAGGATTTTTCATCTATAATAATAAAAGCGTGGAACTGAACCAAGATGGTGGCATAGGTAAACACCTAAACTTGCTGCTGCACACAACCACACTAAAACTACAACTAAAAGACAAAACGAATATCATCCAGAACCACGGGAAGGCTGGCTGAGTGAAAATTCTACAATTAGAAGGAAAGAGAAAAGTGCATTGAAACCGGTAGGAGGTGCAGAGGTGTGGAAGTGTGGAGATATGAAGGCGCACGCAAAAGGGGCTGGCAGCTGGGTACGCTGTTGTCTTTTTTAAACGGGAGGGAGATACAAGCTCCCAACTGCTCTAAACTCCAGTTCCGGATGAGAATTTGGGGACTCAGACTCGTACAGAGAGAAACTGGACTGTCTGGCATCAGGCCAGGATGCAAGGGTGGCTTTCTCACAGAGGTGCTTGCAGCATTCATTGTTCCTACACTGGGAAGCAGGACATAGACCCCGGGACTATTGTGGTTTGCTCTGACCTGGTGATTCCCTGAGACCCCTTCCCACCCAATTCACAACCCCACCCAAGCTGTGCACAGAAGCTTTTGCATAAGAATGGCCTGGCCTTTCTCCACCTAAAAACCTGTCAAACTGTAGCTGGGTCAGGGAACCCCAAAGCTTCCAAAAGAAGGCCTAAGGCATGTCAGCAGCCTGAATTACTTCACAACTACACCTTATCTGGGCACCTACAAACCCCAAACAAAGAGGAGGAATCTGCAGATCTCTCTGTAGCTCCTGTGGGGTGGCCTCAGGCAGTGGCTGACTTTGCACCTCCTTGGAGATGCAAGAGGCAATCTACCCAGTGGTCAGAGTGAGACCATCCAGATTACAACTCTTCACATCCATAAGAGACACACTCGGGGGGGGGGGGCAGACTCAGTGAGCACCAAAGCCCCACTGAAGCAAGTCCTGCCTCATAAGGGTGTCTCCAGCACAGAAGTTCTCCCATTGTAGACACAACTGATCCTCAAAGCCAACTGACCTGGAGGTCAATTCCTCCTAGTGACACCAAGAGCAATGAAGGCTTAACTACAACAAGTCTGTGTACACAGTTTATAAAGGGGTGCACTAAGAGTGTCCACCTCAGATAAATAGGGAGGCTGAGCCACTGGGTCCTACAGGACACCAAACACACAAATCCATTCTATCAACACAGGGAAGCAGCCAAAATGAGGAGACAAAGAAACAGGTCACAGATGAAAGAAATGGAGGAAAGCAAACTACTGGATATAGAGTTCAAAACCATGGTTATAAGGTTACTCAAGAATCTTCTAGCAACCTCTGAGAAATATAGTGAGACCCTCAAGGATATGAAAAAGGACCATTTAGAAATTAAGCATAGCCCTAACTGGTTTGGCTCAGTGGATAGAGCACTGGCCTGAGGACTCGAGGGTCCCAGGTTCAATTCTGGTCAAGGGCATGTACCTTGGTTGCGGGCACATCTCCAGTGGGGAGTGTGCAGGAGGCAGCTGATTAATGTTTCTCACACCAATGTTTCTAACTCTCTATTCCTTTCCCTACCTCTCTGTAAAATATCAATAAAATATATTTTTTAAAAAAAGAAATTAAGCATACACTGACTGAAATAAAGAATATACAGAGTTCCAACAGCAGACTAGAAGATTGCAAGAATCAAGTCAAAGATCTGAAATATGAAAAAGTAAAAAACACCCAACCGGAAAAGCAAAAGGAAAAAATAATATAAAAATATGAAGATAGTGCAAGGTTAATTTGCATACGCAGGTGTCAAGCGCCCTGGGAAGTGACAGCGGCTACAGGCTCCTGGGACCACTGCCAGCCCTGGGAGGTGAGGCCAGCCGCGCCAAGCCATGCTGTGAGCTCCTGGGACCTTCACCGGTGAAGAGCAGAGCAGGACAGCATGCAAGAGTGGGAGGTTTGGAGGACTTAGCAGAGCAGGAGGCCGCTGGACATAGAGCAGAGTGAGAGAGAGGGCGGCTTGGAGGGCGTGGCTCCCTCTGTCACCCCAGCTTCTTCATCACATCTGTGGAAACTGACAGCAGGGAATGAAGGCTTATAACCTTATAAAAGGCTTATAACCCCCAAAGAATTAGCCAAAATCAGCCGTTGGTCAGAGAGCTCTCAATGACCTCACAGCCAGGACTCTCATGCACCTGCATCTCAGACTCTGACAGTAGAGAGGTGGAACTATGTCTAAAGAACAACTGTTGATACAACATAGCTCTGCAGCCGAAAGATGCCGGCGTTATCAACAGAAAATGTCTAAAGAGCAACGAGCATCTGATATTGAAAGAAGATGGTGCCTGTGGCAGAATGTATCTGAAGACCAACTACTGGAAAAACATCACTCTGATGCCGAAAAACACTAGCGTCATCGACAGAAAATGTCTAAAGACCAACTGCCTTTGAAGTTGAAAGAAGGCAGGCAGTGGCAACGACAAAATATGTCTAGATAATAATCAGCAACAAGTACTACCAATATTGGTAAAAACAACTTTCTCAGCAAAAATGGAGTATATGAGGATGCAACTGTCAAACATATTGTGGTGGAATGACTGTTCTATGTGAATTTTGCCTATCACTAAATTTCTCTGATGAAAAACCATCCAATGGGAAATTTACTTGAGGTTGTAGCAAAGGGAAAAGTCTGTCCAAATGATATACATTTTCCAGATTACCCAGAATACTTAAAAAGATTAATGACAAACGAAGATTCTGACAGTAAAAATTTCATGGAAAATATTTGTTCCATAAATAGTTCTTTTGCTTTTGCTTCCACAGGTGCAAATATTGCATTGCCATCAGGATATGTGCCATACTGTTTTAGAATACACAGACAACTTTATCACGAACTGGAACTTTACATCCTTCAGATGGTGTTTCTCAGAAGTTTCCTCAACTCTATATTATGGATACAGCTGAAGCTACAAGTAAAAGATTAGCAATACCAGAAAACCAGGGCTGCTCATGCATGAAATAAATGAATTAACAGACCGTACAAGATGCTACATGAGGTAGAAAAGGAAGCCCAATCTGAAGCAGCAGCAAAAGGTATTGCTCCCACAGAAGTAACAATGGCAATTAAATATGATTGTAACAGTGACCCAGGTAGATATAATTCTCCCTGTGTAACTGAGGTTGCTGTCATATTCAGAAACAAAGATGGAGAACCTCCTTTTGAAAGGGACTTGCTCATTCATTGTAAACCATATCCCAATAATTCAAATGCCACTAAAATGAAACAAATCAATACCCTGTTTCCTACATTAGAGGCAATGACATAGCCTATTCTTTTTCCACATGGTGAAAAAGTCTGGGGAACAGATATTACATTAAGACTCAGAGACAATAGTGTAATCGACAATAATACTAGACAAAATGTAAGGACACGAGTCACACAAATGCAGTATTATGTCTTTCATCTCTCTGTGCGGGACACATTCAATCCAATTTTAAATGCAGGAAAATTAACTCAACAGTTAATTTATCAAGGATTCATATTAAAAAATGGAGGCCACTTGGATACATTTCATCAAAGCAAACCCATCTAAGTTGAGAGTTGAAAAATATAGTGGCCTGATGGATTATTTCAAATCTAGACCAGAAAATGACACTGTGTCGATGGGCAAAATGATAATACTTCCATCGTCTTTTGAGGGTAGTCCCAGAAATATGCACCAGTGACATCAGGATGCTATGGCAAATGTAACGAAATATGGCAAGCCTGATTTATTCATAACCATGACGTGCAACCCCAAATGGGCAGATATTGCAAACAATTTACAATGCTAGCAAAAGTTAAAAACAGAACTGACTTGGTAGCCAGAGTTTTTAACACATTTTTTGCGGGAAACGAGTGAAATCGGATCCACCAGGGAGACTGTCAATGGACATAAGGAAACATACATTGGAACCTCTAGTTGGAACCGGCAAAAATAAAAATGTTTTACATCGTTGTCATGTGTGTGCCGCTCATAAACTACACAGTGAAACGCGGTACATGTGCAAGTTTTGTAATGTACCCCTGCACAAAGGAAAGTGTTTCGAATGCTACCACACAGTGAAGCACTATTAGGTTATAGTTTTTTTATAAGATCTGTTGAAAATTTCGAAAAAATATTGTAATTTTGTATAAATAAAATTATTTTGATTGTGAAAGAGTGTTTTTTGTATGTTTACCTAGAATGTAATTTTGTGTACATAAAAAATACAATAACACATATTTTGCAAAGTAAATAGAGACCTCTTTTTAAACTAAAACACTGCAAGTTTCATAAAAAAATATCAAATAGACCGAAAGATACGAATATTTTACGGAAAGTCTAATTTTGGCGAGAAAATGTCAAAAAAGCCCTGTGTTACAACGCGATTTGGCGAGAAAATGCCCGATTACAAAGTGTTAACATTAAGTTGAATGCTCTTTTAAATGATATCTATAAATTCCATTTATTTGGCAAAGTAATAGCTAAAATTCAAGTCATTGAATTTCAGAAATGAGGACTGCCTCACGCACACATATTATTGATATTAGATAGTGAGTCCAAATCATATTCCTCTAATTAATTCCCTTTCAAAGTGCAGAATTTCATGCACCGGGCCACTAGTAATAATAAAAGTGTAATGTGCTAATTAGACCACATGTCTGGAAGGACCAGGCCAGGACAAAGCCACGGCTGCAAGGTCCCAGGTGCCTGTCAGCACCTGGAGGGAAGCCAGGGTCCTGGGTGCCAGCAGCCAAGGGAAGGAAGGCCTACTAATGCACTAATTTCGTGCATCAGGCCTCTAGTCTAATCTAATAAAGAGTAATATGCAAATTAACCATCACTCTGAGGCACCTAAGCCACTCCCACCAGCCAATCAGAGTGGCTGTATGAAAATTAACCCAGCCAAAATGGCAGCTGGCAGCCACAGAGCTAGAGCAAACAGGAGGCTTCCATTGCACCAGCGATGGAGTTGAAACTGCCTGCCTAGGCCGGCCGGGCCCCTGCTCAAGGCAATAATGTTTCAATTACAGAAGTCATGGAGCTGGAGCAAACAGGAGGCTTTGTTGCCTAACCAGCCTACAAACAGCCATCAGCCCCTTACCCAGGCTGGCCAGGCACACCAGCAGGTGGACATCCCCCGAGGGGTCCCTGACTGCAAGAGGGCACAGGCCAGGCTGAGGGGACCCTCCCCCACTGCTGCGAGTGCACAAACTTTTGTGCACCGGGCCCCTAGTTATATCATAAGGAAGAGGAATTTTTAAAAAAAGCTAAGGAAGGAGATTGTTCAGAACATTCTGCTTCTCACCTAAACAAACAGAGCCATTATGTGAAAAGTAAGGACACCTCCAACATAGTTTCCTTGTTAGCTGAAAATTTAAAGTGCAAATATACACACAAAACCAAAAAAAAATCCAACTCTTTTTTAAGAATCTATCCATGAATATGGTTGTATTTGTATATTACAAAATGGATTTTTCTTCCTTTAGGTTTTTTAGTCTATCGAGGGTAATGTTTGTGAACCCGTTTGCAATTCATAAACCTCAATCCACACCCCACTATTTAACTCTAAAGAAAAAAAAATTAATTCAACTACTTACAAATCACTTCAATATCTGGTACTTTCTTTTCTGAAAATGCTTAGTCTAATCTAAATTCCTTGTACTGTAATTTAAATTCCTCTCATTTCTGTTTCCTCTATAAGAGACAAGTAAAACCAGGATGATCAAGAAAGCTTAAGGACATGTTTACATGTATTTAAATGGACATAGATTCATTTTCCTATAGAAAAATCTAAAATATTAATAAAGTAACATTTCTATATTTCAGACATAGTTGTTTGAAGTAACAAAAGGTTCCTTAGTAGATAAAAATTATTTGTAGCTCTAGCTGGTTTGCTCAGTGGTTAGAGCATCGGCCTGCAGACCAAAGGGTCCCCGGTTTGATTCTGGTCAAGGGCATCTACCTTAGTTCAGGCTCCTCCCCAGCCCAGGCCCTAATTGGAGCTCCAGCAGAAGGCAACCAATCAATGTGTTTCCCTTACATCAATGTTTCTCTCTGTCTTTCCCTCTCTCTTCTACTCTCCCTAAGAAAAATGGAAAAATACCTTAAAGTGAGGATTAACAACAACAAAAATAATTTGTAAATTTATGAATATTAAGGAGAGAATAAAAAATGAGTTCATTTCTTCATCTACACCAGGGATGGGGAACTTTTTTTTCTGCCAAGGGCCATTTGGATATTTATAACATCATTCGCTTAATATAATTTGCTTAGTATAAATTTATGTTTATGAAAAAAACTCCTAGATTTATAGAATTTCAAGTCCTGCCTGCAATTGCCTTGGCACGGCCAGACCAAATTATTTTGAGGGCCTTACATTCTGGAGGCCAGATATTCCCCACCCCGAAGGCATTCAACAAATATTTTCTAAGCACTAACTCTCTTTGCCAGGCACTGAGTTAAAATGCTAGAAATAAAGATACACATTCCTCAGTTCTAATGAGCTTGCTAGTTTCTAAAGGACACAGACAAGAAAATTAATACATGGCAGAGATGCTGACCCATGCGCCATTGACATCAGAACATTTAACTCAGAGCAGAAGGAGAAAAGTGATAAGAGAGACTTCCTGGGAAAGGTGACCTCTAAGTCAAGTCCTAAAAGACAGATGGGAGTTTGCTAAGGCAAAGGCAGTCCAGATCAAGAAGACTGCATGTAAAAACACATAAGTCTGCCCTGGCCCATGTGGCTCCGATGGTTGGGCATTGTCCCATGCACCGAAAGATTTTCAGTTCAATTCCCGTTAGGCACATGCCCAGGGTTGTGGACTCGATCCCTGGTAGAAGGCATGCAGAAAGCAGCTGATCAATGTTTTACTCTCACATTGATGTTTCTTTCTCTCTCCCTCTCCCTTCCTCTCTAAAAATCTATAAAAATCTATGTTCTTAAAAATCTGAAAAAGCACAGCCTGTTCCAGAAGCTGCACATAGTTCCTTATAGTTGAAATGTAGGAATGCTTGGGAAAAATATTAGGAGATGGGTGGGAAAGTAGGCTTATACAATTTCATGAAGGGTCAGTTTACAATACTGTGGGAAGTTCACATTCTATCTAATAAAAGAGTAATATGCAAATTAGGCATCACTCCCTCACAAAGATGGCCACCCCCATGGCCACAAGATGGTGGCGCCTATTGCCACATCCCATCTTCCTATCTAATAAAAGAGTGATATGCAAATTAGGTGTCACTCCATCACAAAGATGGCCACCCTCATGGCCACAAGATGGTGGTGCCCATAGCCACATCTTATCTAATAAAAGAGAAATATGCAAATTAGGCATCACTCCATCACAAAGATGGCTACCTGCATAGCCACAAGATGGCGGCGCCCAGTCCGGCTCGGCCCTGCCACTGAAGTGGTCAGGCTTGTTAGCCAAGCAGGTGGCAGGGGAGGCGGGGGGCCCAAGGGGTGGAACAGGCGATCAGAGGGGGCTGGGGGTCCCCTGCCCAGGCCAGAGGCCTTCACCAGAGCCAGTGATTGTAGGAGTATGAAGGTGCTCTACCCAGGCATAACGCCTAGGCCAGAGGCCTCAGGCCTGGTCAGGAGCAAGGCCAGCGATCGCAAGGGCATGGGCTCCGCAGAGCCAGTTATCGGAGGAGCAGGGGCAGAGCCTGCCATCATAGGGGTCTGGGCACCAGTGGAGCTGGCAAAGCAGGGGTCTGGGGATCCCCTGCCCAGGCCTGCAGCCTTGGGCAGAGGCTCCAGGGTGGAGCCAGCACTTGCAGGGTCCTGGGGGTCTACTGCCCAGGCTTGTAGCCTTGGCCAGAGGCTGCCAGTGGTGCAAGGGCAAAGCCAGCAATGGCAGGGGGCAGGATCAGAGCCGGTGATCGCAGAGGCCTGTGCTCTGTGAAACCGGCGATTAGAGGGGATTGGGGGTCTTCTGCCCAGGCTGCAGTCTCAGGCAGAGACTGCAGGCCTGGGCAGGGGAGAGTCAGTGATCGTAGGAGTGTGGGGGACCCCTGCCCAGGCCTGCAGCCTTGGCCAGAGATTACAGGCCTGGACAGGGGTGGAGTTGGGATTGGAGGGGCAGGGGTAGAGCCGGTGATTGGAATGAATTACAGAGGAAACACCTTTTCTGACCACTCACTGGCTAAGCTCCCTGTATGCCACTGGTCATATTCTTAGTAACTTGGATAATAAGAATCCAAAAAGGCAATCTAGGGTTTTTCCACTACACTCCTAAGAAAAAAAATGAAGGTCCACTGCTGGAGGGCTAAGAAATGTCATATCCCGTCCTAACCAGTTTGACTCAGTGCATAATGCCTCAGCCTGCTGACTGCAAGGTCTTGGGTTCAGTTCTAACCAAGGGCATAGTAGCTTGCAGACTCCTCCCTAGCCGGGGCCCAGGTCAAGGCATATGCAGGAGGCAACCAATCAAAGTGTTCCTCTCATCTTCCACATTCTCTAAAAATCAATGGAAACATATCCTCAGGTCAGGATAAAAAAAAAAAAAGAAAAAAATGTCATATCCTATGAAAGACACATCTTGAAAATGCCTAAAGAAAGTTGTCATTTCTTCATGGTGAAGGGACCTGAGTCCATGTTGATGAAAACACCTTGGTGACTGCGGTAACTGGCAGTGACTGCAGCAGCGGGGTGATGGGGCTGGTGGCTTCCCCTGATTAGCCTAGTCGCCTCCCACAAAGGGAGGACAGACTGCGGCGTAGGCCTGCTCCCCAAGGAGAGCAGGGAGCAGGCCTAAGCAGTCAGTAGTACACCCCCTGAGGGTTCCCAATATGTGAGAGGAGGCAGGCTGAACTGAGTAATACCGCCCCCCCCCAACCCTGTGCACAAATTTCATGCACTGAGCCCCTAGTTTCCTTTATAATTTTAAAGACACCACTACTGGTCTACCAAATACATTCTTATAGGGGCAAAAAATCTATGAACAAAACTTCCAATTTATATGAATAAAATTAGCGGTGTTTTATTATTGATGATGTCCAAGGTCTAACCTAAAAGTAACAGCATCCATCCATAAATATTAACATTCTCCCAAAAGCATCCGGGCCTGCAGTGTCATTGTAAGATGATGACATAAACCTCAGATACCACTTCCAGACCTAGAAAAAGTCACCCACTTTAACCTTATATTTCACAATGAATTTCACAAAATATCTTTCAATTATGCATTTTGGCTTTTAGGAACAGAAATTTAAAAATCTATATTTGTATATCTTTATCTACCATCTATCAATCTATTAATCAACAACTGTCTGTACTTAGCAAACACTGTTAAAATGGTATTAAAATGGCTTGCGAAAATAAAACAAGAAAACTGAAATGGAAAATGAAATAAAAACACAATTCTGCCTTAATTCAGTCCTAGAGTCATCTATAACCTTGGGACATACTTATACCCAGAAATGGTAGTGATGAAATTTACACAATTAAGTCAGACTGCCCATAATCTCTGTCCTGAGATATGAAAACGCACCTACAGATGTGCAAACCCAGCAGATGAGTCACTACACCTTAGCTAATTCAATAATGTAATCAGTACCAGATGGCGAAACTCCTAGCTCCTTCAATCACAGGAAAAAATATCGGTCTTGGGGACTCTCAAAGAAACTTTTAGTTGAGTACTTTACATTGCACTATAAAAATATGTACAAGGAAATCAAATATTGGCCTCCAGTAACATAAAAGTGATAAACATTCTGTATTTCAGATCATGGAGCTTTCCTCACTAAACTTCACAGACTGCACCATAAAAATACAAGTGATTGTAAGATAGCAGAAGAGAGTACAAGCATTCTCCAGAAAAGCACTTATCATTAATTCTGAAATCTGCAATGAATATATTTGATCTTACAAAGATAGGGCATTCAGCCCTGGCCAGTGTTGCTTAAGTGGTTAGAGTCTCAGCCCGAGCACCAAAGAGTCAATTCCTGGGTCAAGGACACATACCTGGGTTGCAGGATCAATCACAGCAGAGCGCATGCAGGAGGCAATCAATCAATGTGACTCTTTCACATCAATGTTTCTCTCAATCTCTCTCTCTCTCTCTCTCTCTCTCTCTCTCTCTCTCTCTCGCTCTCTCGCTCTCTCTCTCTCTGTGTGTGTGTGTGTGTGTGTGTGTGTGTGTGTGTGTGTCCTCACTCCTTTCTACTTTAAAAATCAATGGGAAAAAATATCCTCAAGTGATTAAAAAACACACACAATAGTGCATTCAATTTTCTATAATTATTGTGTATCAGAATCCCATATTTGTGTTCTTAAACTGTTATTTCTATATATTAACTTATAATTGTGTCAAATTAATAAATGACAGCTTAACCCTCATAATAAATCTCTAGTTTATAAATTTACTATTAGACACTAGTCCACTATCAAGGACTGAATCTAGCATAAAAAAATGTTTAACTTTTGAGGTTTTAGTAAACTGAGCATCCCTCTGACTTTACTTCATGTTAAACAAATATCAAACTTAGTCAATATTAATCAAGCTATAACAATCAACAAAATACAAGGCATGCAAGAAAATATCTAGACATCTTCACTTTTTATATAATACTAGAAGCCCAGTGCATGAAATCATGCGGCCCCGCCCACCCACCCGCCCACCAGCCACCGGCTACCAGCCTTGCTGCAATCGGAGCTTGCAGGGGAGGGACTGAGAGGTGCTCCATGCACCTCCTGGTGATCCGGGCTGCTTCACTCTGGCCACCACCACCACTCACCTGGTTCCCTGTCCAGCTGTTTGTCGTTATGGCATTACGACCACAGGCCTTTTATAATATACTAGGAGCCTGGTGTACAATATATTGTGCACTCGGGGGTCCCTCAGCCCGGCCTGTACCCACCCAACCTGTGGCCTGCCACCCGCCCATCGTGCCCCGCCCACCTCACATACCCCGACCTGTCACCTGCCCCGTACGTCCCGCTCACCCTGCCGTCTGCACTGCACCTGCCTCCACGGTTCCACTGCCGGCCTCCATCTTGGCTGAGTTAATTTGCATCCAGCCAGTCTGATTGGCTGGTGGGTATGGCTTAGGCATCCCATAGAAACGGTCAATTTCAATATTACGCTTTTATTAGAGTAGACTAGGGGCCCAGTGCACGAAGATTCATGCACAGGGATTGGGGGGGTGTCCCTCAGCCTGACCTGCAGCCTCTCAAATCTGGGAGCCCTCAGGGAAGCCCTCTCCAATCCGGGAGTTTCTGTCTGCCTTTGCAATCACATGAGAGAATTGCCTGAGACTCCCAACCCAGTTTGGTTTGTTGCTCACAGAATAATAGAGGCATTTTTATTTTTCTTTGCTTCATTGGTGGAGATTTCCTAGAAGTTTTAGGATATCTTCCTTTTAATTTTTCTTAGACACTCTGATTTTACTTATGTCTCTCACCTTTGCTTTCCCTCCATCCCCCACCGGAACAGTAACTTGCTCCAGGCTCACTTTGCTCTAGTGTCTAGAAGATCCGTCTGCCACCAGAACTACAATTCCCAGCATTCCTGGTGCTCCCTGCGCTCTGAGCTTCTGCTTCTGGTCCTGGGGCTGCCATCAGAACTACTAGTCCCAGAATTCCTGTTGCTCCCCGCACTGGGAGTGACCAAGGGAGCCACTGCCTCCCAAGCCTCCGGCTCTCCTGCTCTGCTCTCCCCGGGGTAACCGAGGGAGCCACGCCCCCACCCACCCCCCCAAAGCTGCTGGCTCTCCTGCTTCTGCTCTCCACCCAGCACCTGTGTATGCAAATTAACCCACCATCTTTGTTGGGTTAATTTGCATATTCGCCAATTGGCTGGTGAGCGTAGCGAAGGGACAATTAATTTACATGTTTCTCTTTTATTATATAGGATTATATAGGGTATGTTTAACTTAGAACTAAATAAACAATTAAAGATAATAAAAAGGGTAATTTTAAAAACTAAATATACAAGTGTATAAGTAAAATATACCATAAATCTGTATTTCCAAACTCATCTTGTTAACTAGACTCATATTAAAAGCCTAAATATTAACTAAAATAAAATATATACACACACACAACCTGCACAAAATAAATTAAGCCAAATGCCAAGCAAATCAACCCTCAAAACAAATTACTTCAAGAATAGCTCATCAGTTTCTGCATTTAACTCAATTGAAATGCTCTTAAACATATTCTCAAAGGAAAATAAATGGATTATTTTCTTTTGGAGCAATGCATTACAAATTCTTACAATCTAGCAAACTCACCTGATTCAAATACACTAGTAATAAAAATGGTCTGATATATGGGTGTGTTTTCTAAAACTTCCCACCCTCACAAAATGTCACAAAAAAAGTTAACCAGAAATATTCACAACAGAATACATCTATCCATTTGATGTACATTTATAAGGCCATAAATAAACATTGTTTAAAGAATATTTAATTGCAAAAAAATGTTCATGGTATAAAGTTAAACAAACAAAAAAGGACAAAACTGCTCTTTTAAAATGCAATATGGTATCCTGAATTGTATCTTGGAACAGAAAAAAAATTAGTCGAAAAACTGGCAAAATCCAAATAAAGCATATAGTTTAGCTAATAATATCATACCAGTGTCAATTCTTAGTTTTGACAAATGTACCATAGTTGTGTATAATTAACATTAGGGAAAACTGGAAAAGGGGTATATGAAAACCTCTGTACTAGCTTCCTAACTTTTTTGTGATTCTAAAGTTGTTCAGAAAATAAAGTTCATTTTAAAAAATTACTCTTGCCCTGGCTGGTGTTCTCAGTGGTTAGAGCATCGACCCATGCACCTAAGGATCTCAGGTTCAATTTCCAGTCAAGGACACATCCCCGGTTGCAGGTGCAATCCCCGGCCCCAGGCAGGGCATGTGTGAGAGGCAACCAATCAATGTGGCCCCCTCACATCCCTGTTTCTCATTCTCTTTCTCTCCCCACCCCCCCGTCCCTCTCGCCCTCCTACTCTCTCAAAATACCAATAGAAAAATTACCCTATAGGACGAGAATTTTTTTAAAAATTTTAATAAACTAAAAAAAAAAAATTGCGCTTAGTGACCAGTACCAAATTTGAGAGGATTTTTTCTTAGTTTTAAAAAATAGCCTTCGCATTTATCTATCTCTCTTCTACTCCTACAAAAATACATAAACCTGGGTGGGGAGCGGGGAGGAACACTAGACTAAACCATACTAAAATGTTAATGCTGGTTCATGTGGTGGTAAGACATTTTCTATAGTGTGAATTGCTTCTATAATCAATAAAAAATTATTAGCTAAAGAATATACAAATCAATATTTATTAAAGGCTTCTTTAGAAAGAAAAGCTATACATGTCTAAGCAGAGCCCAAAGGCAGACCATATACTAAACAGGTTAGGGCAGAGTGTGGCCAAGAGAAACTGCCAGGAGACTTGAAGTAGGCAAAACCTAATCGTAAAGGCTGGAGACCTGCCAATGCACCGAACTTAACATCCCCTCTTAGGCTAAAGGTGTTCGCAGCCAGCAGAGTCATTCTCAGAATTCACATGTCTTAGGGGAATGTCCCAAAAGGCCCCCTAATACTAAGAATTTATGAATATACATAGCCTGGGTTTATTCCAAACAAAAATAACGCAGTTGGCCATCTGGTGTACAGCTGCCCACTGAGAGCTTCTAGAAACACTCTTCAGTACCACAGTCTGTCCTCTAAACTTTTCTCCTCTGTGATGTCTTTCCTCTCCAACACCTTCCTAACCACCTCTATCCAGCCCTTAGCCCTAAAAATAGCACTCTAGTGTCATTGAGCAACAGGGTAGAAAGATCAGGGTCTAGACACCACTGGGATTACAGAATCAAATCCTATTTCAGATGCTTGATGGGTGAGTATCAAAAGTTTTAGTCCCCTCAATGTTTTCTGGACAAAATATGTTCTAGGCAACTCCATGAAGCCACAGGAGGGATAAATAATCACCACGTGTTTACCAGTCAAAATGAGAAAATAAAATACATTTTGTCCCTTAAAAAAAGTGCCAATGGAATCAGACAGCCTGCATTCTGATAAAGAATCTTTCCAAGCTGTAATTGGTGAAATATGTGTTGTCAGGCTGTCTGCCTAGTTCTGGGTTTTATGTTGTTGTTTTTTTAAACAGTTTTTAATTCTACTTTGTTGGTCACCCTCATTCTCAGCTGACAGTATATACAGCAGGTCCTAGAACTGTCACTTAATAAACATGTATTTGTGTTTTTGTTGTGTTTGCTTTTATTTTTAGTTTTCGCTTTTGAATCCTTATGACTCTATAAACAGACATCCAAGCCTATTAAAACTAGATGCAAGTTCAGCCAGTGTGGCTCAGTGGTTGAGCGTTATCAACTTATGAACCATGAGATCCTGGTTCAATTCTGGGTCAGGGTGCATGCCTGAGTTGCAGGCTTGATACCCAGTAAGGGGCATGCAGGAGGCAGCCAATCACTTAAAAAGTATTTTTTTAACTAGATGCAAAACAATAAAGCCCTATACTCAGAGACAAAAGAATACTGTATGCTAAAGTATATAATCTTTACTTTATGAGATTCATAACAACTTTTTCAAGCACCAGAAGCCTTTTCTACTTACTTTCCAATTCTCAGACATGGTTAAGAAAACAGTTTTACCAAAACAGTAATCCTCATGTATGGAGGCCACTACGGTTATTGTTGCTGTTATTTTGAATACTAATGGAGATATATACTGTTTTTCATCAAAGCTGAGATACACTTGATTTAAAGGCTGATTTTTTAATATTTTTTTATTGATTTCAGAGAGGAAGGAAGAGAGAAAACATCATTGATGAGAGAGAATCACTGATGGGCAGCCTCCTACAAGCCTCCTACTGGGAATCCAGCCCGCAACCAGGGGATGTGTCCTGACCAGGAATCAAACTGTGACCTCCTGGTTCATAGATCGACGCTCAGCCACAGAGCCACAACAGCTAAACACCAACATTTAAGGGAACTGCAGAGAAAGAGATGCCCACAAAGGAAATTGAACAGGCACTGTCCAAGAAGCAGAGAGTCTCCAAAAGTATGGTATCACAGAAGCCTAGGGAAGAGAGTGATTCGAAATGAAATCGGGTAAGAATTGTCTAAACAGTAAGGTAAGACTGCAAAAACTGAGGACAGACAGTTTGGAGAAAAAAATATTTAGTAGTAAAGAAGAATAGAGCAGCCCTAGCCAGTTTGGCTCAGTGGCTAGAGAGTCGGCCTACAAACTGAAGGGTCCTGGGTTCAATTCCAGTCAAGGCACATGCGTTCTCGAGGGGCGTGCAGGAGGCAGCTGACCAATGATTTCCCCCTCATCATTGTGTCTCTCTCTCCCTCCCTCTCCCTTCCTCTCTGAACTCAATTAAAATATATTTAAAAACAGAAGAAGAGTAGGAAAGAATAGTCAGCTGTCTTCAAATTTCTCTGTTTAAGGAATAACCTGACTTGCTCCTGGAACAGAAGTTGGACCAAACCACAGAAAGTCTACAAAAATAAAACAGACTTCCATCTCATAAAGAATTGAATTCCTTTAAATGTTGAGTTCCCAATCACTAGCAATGTTTTGTAGATTCCACTCCTGGTTAAGAAACTGGATGAGATGACTTGAGTTTTCTTTCAATTTAAGTACATTTCAAGGACCAAACTAAATCTGAAATACTTCACATTAAAAAGAAGAAAAAGGCACAACAACAAAAAAAGCTTTTAAATACTTAGAATTATAAAGTAACTAGAAGCCTAGTGCATAAAAATTTGTGCGGGGGGGGGGGGGGTGTGCCCTCAGCCCAGCCTGTGCCCTCTTGCAATCTGGGACTCCTCAGGGGATGTCTACCTGCTGGTTTAGGCCCGCTCCCCAGGGGATTGGGCCTACGCTGGCAGTCAGACATCCCACTGGTAGCCCAGGAGCCCTCAGGGAATGTCCACTTGCCATCGGGGAGCAAGCCTAAGCTGCAGTCAGACATCCTTAGTGCTGCTGAGGAGGCAGGAGCTGTCAGCCTGGCTTGTGGCTGAGCAGAGCTCCCCCTGTGGGAGCTCCTCCTGCATTAAGCATCTGCCCCCTGGTGGTCAGTGTGTGTCATAGTGACCAGTCATTCCCAGTCCTTCTGCTGTTAGGGTCAATTTCCATACTACCCTTTTATTAGAGGCCTCATGCACGGGTGAGGGCCAGCTGGTTTGCCCTGAAGGGTGTCCCAGATCAGGGTGGGGGGTCCTGCTGGAGTTCCTGGCCAGCCTGGGTGAGGGGCTGATGGCTGTTTTCAGACTGGCCATAGCCCCTTCAAGATGGGGTCCCCGCTAGAGTGCCTGGCCAGCCTGGGTGAGTGGCTGAGGACCATTTTAGGCTGGCCACAACTCCTTCAGGGTGGGGGGTCCCGCTGGGGTTCCTGGCCAGCCTGGGTGAAGGGCTGATGGCTGTTTTCAGACTGGCCATAGCCCCTTCAAGATGGGGTCCCCGCTAGAGTGCCTGGCCAGCCTGGGTGAGTGGCTGAGGACCATTTTAGGCTGGCCACACCCCCTTCAGGGTGGGGGGGTCCCGCTGGGGTGCCTGGCCAGCCTGGGTGAGGGGCTGATGGCTGTTTGCAGGCTGGCCAAGCCCCCCAGTGGGGATCCTCACCCCATGAGGGTGTGGCCAGTCTGGGTGAGGGCTGATGGCTATTTGCAGGCTGGCCACTGCCTCCAGCAACCCAAGCTCCCAGCGAGGCTGGCTGGAAGCAGGTATCTGGGATTTATTTATTTTCTATAATTAAAACTTTGTTGCCTTGAACAGAGGCCACAGCCGGCCAGGGCAGATGGGAAGCTTGGCTTCCTCCATCGCCAGGGCTCCTCCTGCTTGCTCCTGCTCCATGGCTGTAGGCTGCCCTCTTGGTTGGGTTAATTTGCATGTAGTTGCTCTGACTGCCTGGTGGGCATGGCTTGGGGCATAGTGGAGGTACAGCCTATTTGCATGTTTCTCTTTTATTAGATTAGATGGTTGTATAAAGTTTTAAAATTAAATTAATTCTAAGTAAAACACATAAAAAAATAAAGGGATTTTTATAACCTCATGAGTCCAAAGTAAAACATTTAATATGATGTAAAAACTTTTATGATTGATAATAGTTGCAATACTTCTGTCCATGTCATTAAAACCTACCCTACTGAGTTTTTATACCTTTTTACAACTAAAAAATTAGGTTCTTTCTTTTCTTCATTTTAAAGTTCAGACGCACCGGTCTGTTGGTTTGCTTGTTTATTTTTATGTTTATTTGTTTACTTGGTTTTTTTTATTTGTTTTTATGTTGGTTGTATGGCAGAGTTCATAAAAAATATTTTTGCAATGTTTGATATTTTCCATCTGTCCTCCAGAGCCACCTACTCTGGGCCCTGGGGGCCTGACCTGCATGAAGCACCAACAGACCAGGTTAGCTATGGCTCCATTCCTTACTGAAGCTTCTCTACTGATGGTCCTATCAGGCAGCCCTCTCCTATACCTACAGCTCTTGCTGGTTCAGGTGATCACTCCCTTCCCCTGTCCCTTTTAGACAGAGGTGGTAACAGCTTCTGTTGTTACTAGCTAGCCTGGTCATCATTTTTGCTTGCTGGTTTCCTTTAACCTGCCTAAACTATGCAAATAATCCCTTCATTAAATTCTTTTCTATTAACACTGTCAGTGTTCTGTTTCCTGCCAGAACCTGATGCAAAGTTGTTACTGATGTTTTCAATTCAGTATTTACATATTCCATATAATAGAGTTAATATGCAAATTAACCCTCCTGCCATAACACCATCACAAGATGGCAGCACACACAGTGGGGGCAGGGCTGGCTGCTGCATGTGCCTGCTGCCATAGTTCCCGCAGCCCCGAGGGGAGGTGGGAGGCCTGGCGGCCATTCTGTACACCTGCCACTGGAGTTCCCTCAGCCCCACTGGGGGTGGCAGGCACCAGGAGTGGCCACCAAGGTTCCCGCAGCCCCATGGGGGGAGGGGGGAAGGGGGAGGCAGAAGGCCTGGCAGCCACTCTGAGCACCTGCAACCAGGCCAGGGGTTGGGGCCACCCACTCCACACATCTGCCGCTGGAGTTCCTCAGCCCCGCGAGGGGCAGGGGGAGGGGGGGAGGCAGGTCCCTGTTGCTGCTCCCCACAGCTTCCCTGGGGAGTCAAACATCCCCCAAGGGGTCCCAGATTAGAGAGGGTGCAGGCTGAACTGAGGGACAGCCCCCCCCCCAGTGCAAGAATTTTGTGCACCAAACCTCTAGTTGTACTATAACCACTATAGAAAAGAGCATATGAGAAAAGAGCCATGATCATCAGCTTTTACATTTCTTGTCAAACTAAATTCTTAAGAATGGAAAATAAAAATTGTCAACATACACAGATAAAAAATAAAATTATTTGCAAGTTTTACTAAGATTAATACCCAAAAATCTTGCAATCATCCTTAACAACTCATTCTCACATCCCATATCCAATCTATAAATCCTTTCAGATCTATCTTCAAAATATATCCCAGTTCAATAGCTAGCTGTTTACCATCATCACCATTCTTCTCAGGTTCAAGCTACCACCATTTCTAGTCTGAATTTTTGCAACAGCCTTCTAATTGATTGAAGGCTTCTGCTGCCTCTGCTCTTGTCCTCCAACAGAGCAGCCAGAGTATTTCTGGTAAAAAAAAATTGTTATTACCCTAGCCAGTTTTGCTCAGTGGATAGAGTTCCAACCCACAGACTGAAGGGTCCCAGGTTCGATTCCATTCAAGGGCATGTACTTCAGTTGCAGGGTCAATCCCGGCTGTGGTAGGAGTACATGCTGGAGGCAACCAGCCAATGTGTCTCTGTCATATCAATGTTTCTCTCTCTGTGTCTCTCCCCTCCCATCCACTCTCTCTAAAAATCAATGGAAATATATCCCCGGGTGAAGATTAACAACAACAAAAAAAGTGTTCCTGGATTGGATATATTTTTTAATGGTAAAAATCATGACTCTTATAAACATGGTAAAATGAACGTATGTTAAAGATATTATTTAACTAATTAATTAAGAAGGGAACCATTAAGATGTTATAACTGGGCCCTGGCCAGTTTGGCTCAGTGAATGGAGCACTGGCCTGCGGACTCAGGGGTCCCAGGTTCGATTCCGGTCAAGGGCATGTGCCTTGGTTGCGGGCGCATCCCCAGTGGGGAATGTGCGGGAGGCAGCTGATCGATGTTTCTAACTCTCTATCCCTCTCTCTTCCTCTCTGTGAAAAATCAATAAAATATATATTTTTTTTTTAAAAAAAAGATGTTATAACTAGTTCAAAGAAGAGTTCTAAGAAACACTCATATACAGGGTGTCCCAAAAAAGATATATTTATATTTTATATGAATAATTATTAATCCCAATGTGTTAAATCTGAAAAGAAAGAAACATCAATTGAGCTATCAGCTGGTAAAGTGTGTATATATTTTTGGGGACACCCTATACCAAGAGAGAATGAGGAATTCTGTAATAAATTTACAAGAAGATGTAAAACAGTTCTTATTCACAGGGTAATAATCAATTGCATTCCACTGGACACAACTTATTTGCATCTCTATGGATAAGAATCGTGTGCACTTTTAAGTTTCTACAAATTATAAAACTACAAAATAATTCAAAGAAAATGAGACAGAGATAAATCCAATGGATGAACAATACAGAACCCCCATTCATCATTTTCTGCCCACTTCAAAGTCATTCACAATTTTTTCCTGACAAAATCTTGTATGGCTCCCCTGTTCTCTGAAAGTAAAAAGTAAACACTTATTAATGGCCTGGCCAACAAGATCCTAAATATTTTGGTAGCATTTCCTGCTCTTCTGGTTCAACTGCTTCATGTGTTCCTCCCCTCCACACACTATTCCAGCCACACTGCTGTTTCTGAATACACTAGGCATGATCCTACCTCAAGACCCTTTGCCAACTGTTGTTCTATCTGGAACACTATTCTGCCAGATATCCACAGAGCTCCCACCCTCACCTGCTTCAGATCTTTGCTCACAAATCAGTTTATTAGAGGACTTTTCTGAGCACCCTATATAAAATGCTAGTAGGCAGACTCCTATCCTATAATGGTACTCCCTTTTCTGCTTACATTGCTGTATTATTCTCCAAATGACTTACTACCAACTGACACACTTTATATGGACTTTTTGTTGTTGCTATTAATCCTCATCCAAGGATATTTTTCCATTGATTTTTAGAGAGGGCAGAAGGGAGAGGAGAGACACAAAGAGAAACACATCAACTGATTGTCTCCCACATGTGCCCCAACCACGGCAGGGGGTCAAGCCTCCAAACAAGATATGTGCCCTTATCTGGAATCAAACCCTTCAGTCTGCCGTCCAACACTCTATCCACTGAGCCAAATCAGCTAGAGCTATACTGTCTTCTTTATTTTTTGAGTCCCTCTCTCTCTATCCCATAGCCCCCATAAAATGCCTCCATTGAGGCAAAATTTTTCTTCAGTGCTATATCCAGTGCCTGCCATGCTGAACATATTAAATGCTCAATAAATTTTCGTTAAATGAATACCCTAGTATTACATAATGTTTCAAAACAGCAGCATACTTTTTGTTGTTGTTGTTGTTGTTAATCCTCACCTATGGACATTTTCCCATTGATTTTTAGAGAGAGAGAGTGGAAGAGAGAGGGAAAGACAGAGAGAAACATCAATGTAAGAGAAACACATTGATTGGTTGTCTCCTGTACGAGCCCTGACCTGGGCCAGGCCTACGCCTGGGAGAAGCCTGCAACTGAGTACATGCCCTTGACCAGAATCGAACCTGGGACCCTTCGATCCACAGACCAACGCTCTATCCACAGAGCTAATTGGCTAAGGCAGGAGCTTACTTCTTAGGGATAATTCTTATCCCTAAACTCCTACAACAAGAAAACATGTCAACAAAAATACAACCAAATAATTTCACATTTTCACAATTAACATGTTACTTCAAAGTTATTTATAGATTACTTTTTAAAATAGAGCTCAAAATTATCACTTAGATTTGCCTATACACTGACAGCTATGTCATGCAAAATGCTTTGAAATTCAGCATGTTGCATCACAAATTTCTCTTAAAAGCAATGCTTCTAAGCAATGTGACTGTCAAAGAGAGCAAGTGTATTCACAAGACCTAGCTGCCACCAGATGTCCTCCTTTTCATACTACACAGATTCAAAGACTGTCATTTGGATTGTAATTATTATAGCAGATGAAATGTCTAAAGATTCTATCTGGGCAAGTCAACTGCCTAAAAGTCATTTTCCAACCTGTATCACTTCCTCCAAGCTAGTATTTTTTTTGAATATCACTTGAATCACCTGCCATATACAATTCCAACACCAACATCTTTAGTTTAATTATTTGGTATTTCTTTGATAGTTATTTCAGCTAAAAGAGGGATATGTAAGTGAAAAGTACAAGTGTGAAATATCACAGGCTACTAAAATAATGGTTTAACTATTATAACATTTGTTTCTTCAAATATTTTCTTTCTGTACCCTAATTCACTCAGAAATCTGCTTAAGAATACAAGAATAAAAGAGGTCATCTTTTTCTTCTTTCATCTATAAATAAACTAAAGATAAAGCTACCAAAGTAAGGCTTTAAATTCCTGTTGATGCTGCGAAAACTGTTAAGACTGACTTTGCTAGCATTTTTACTTTTTATTTTATTTTATTTTTAAATATATTTTATTGATTTTTTACAGAGAGAAAGGGAGAGGGATAGAGAGTTAGAAACATCGATGAGAGAGAAACATCGATCAGCTGCCTCCTGCACACCCCACACTGGAGATGTACCCGCAACCAAGGTACATGCCCTTGACCAGAATTGAACCTGGGACCTTCAGTCTGCAGGCCAACGCCCTATCCACTGAGCTAAAATGGTTAGGGCACATTTTTACTTTTTAATTAAAATGTTACAAATTAATGTTTATTTAGTCAAAAATAATTGTCTGTTGTTTAGTAAGAAAAAATATCAAGAACACACTCTAACCCAACCCAAGAAAATATCTGAGTTGGAGGCAATAAATGCCATTTCCCTAATGAAGAATGTGACAAAAGTAGGTTTACAATTATTTATGTGGAAAATAATACAATAACTAATAGATAATACAATAATAAGCCGTGTTTCACATATTCACAACTGTAAGCCTACGTTTCCCCCATACTGCATATGGCCTCAGTGATGCTTGAGTAATAAAAAGAAAACCAAACCATCATTTCAAGCCTAAGGCAAAATTACTCTGGAAAACAAATTACTTATTTGAAACCATTATCTCTCTTTAAATTCTTAAAAAATATGTTAAGATTATATCAAAGAATAAGAAAGGAATTTTAGGTTAACAAATTATACTTCCAAAGGTATAGTCAATATTTTTTACAAAATATTTTGGTTGGTCTGAAGACTAAAAATTTCAAATGATACTAAAGAACTTAAGATTATAACAAAAACAACTTTCTACTTGTGGGGAGGCCTTTAGCTGGCAGCAAATGCAGCATAAAAATGTTAAGCCTGTTTGCAAGAACCAGTTATGTAATACCCTCAAGCAAATTATTCTATTAGCAAATTTTTAAAAATTGGGTTGCTCCAGGAGTAGTACATATTAAAGAATGAAATACGAGCAAATAACCAATGGACACAAAACTCTGGGGGGTAGGGGAGGCTGGGAAGGGCAGGGGGAAAAAAGAGATATATGTACTAATCTTTGTAATACTTTATGCAATAAAAAAAAATACGAGAAAAAATCTGGTAAAGTTGTAAAGCACATGATTTCTGGGTTTAAAAAAAAAATACTTAAGAACCCTGGCGTGTGCAGTTCAGCTGGCTGAGCATCATCCTGAGCACCGAAGGGTTGCTGGTTCGTTTCCTGGTCATGGCATATGCCCGGTTTTTGGGTACAGTCCCAGGTCAGGCATATACAGAAGGCAACTGACCAACTGGTGTTTCTCTCTCTCTCTCTCTCACAGCCATGTCTCTCTCCCCCTCTCCCTTGTTCTTTCTCTCTCTAAAATCAATAAAAACATTTTTTAAAAATTAAAATAAATATTGACACTCCATATCTTTTTTGTTTGTTTTTGCTTTAATTTTTAATGGATATTTTTCCATTGATTTTAGAGAGAGTGGAAGAGAGAAGGAAAAACAGAGAGAAACATCGATGTGAGAGAAACATTGATTGGTTACCTCCTGCATGAGCCCTGACCAGGGCCTGGGCCAGGGAGAAGCCTGCAACTGAAATACATGCCCTTCACCGGAAATGAACCCAGGACCCTTCGGCCCACAGGCCAACGTTCTATGGACTGAGCCAAACCAGCTAGGGTGAGATTCCATACTTTTTAATTTGTTACAATTAATAAACCAATATAGATACAGTATTATTAACTAAAATCCACACTTTATTCACATTTTCTTAGTTTTTACACAATGTCTGTTTACCTGTCATTCCAGGATCCCATCCAAGATATCACATTACATTTAATCACCACACTTTCTTAGATTCCTCTTGGCTATACAGAATATCTGATTTTTCCTTATGTTTTTGATGCTGTTGGCAGTTTGGGAAAATACTGGTTTTGAGAACTTTTATTGGAATTTGTCTAATGTTTTCTTCATGAGTAGGTTATGAGTTTTGGAGAGGAAGACCACAGAGATAAAGTGCCATTTTCATTACATCATATCCCCTGAAGCCCTGATAATGTCTGAGGACCCCATTACACTTCTAAAAATTACTTAAGAACTTTACAAAGAGCTTTTATTTACCTGGGTTCTATCTATTCATATTTCCCAAATTAGAAATTAAATCTGCAAAATATTTTAAGTATTTATTAGTTCATTTAAAACAATAAGCCTTTTACACATATTTATTTTTTAAAAATAGCTTTAAAACAATTATTTTCCAGGAGGAACCAAGATGGCTGCATGAGGTATATACCTAAACCCACAGCCTCCACAACTATATTTTTAAATATAACTATACAGATAAACGGCCATCCTCCAGAACCAAGGGAGGGGAGGCTTTGCAACCAGAAGGCAAGAGAAGGAGGGCTTTGAGACTGAGTAGAAGCGCCCTGCGCCAAAACTGAAAGGTACCGAGGGACACGAGGAACGGAGGAGGCGGCGGCATGGAGCCGTGGCTGCGCTCGGTCGGGTTCGCGGCTAGAGAGGAGATTGTGGACTCCCAGGGTTGCAAAGAGTGCGGCGCGGGCTGCGAGGCAGCGGAGCTGAGGATTTTCGGCCAGTGCCGTTCGCAGGAGTCACTGGCGCGGAGATTTGGGGACTGAGGGGCGCGCGCAGACTCAGCCACGGAAAAGCAGCCATTGTGGGTTGCTCCGCTCTGTGACTCTGAGACCCCGCCCCACCCCACCTACAACCCCGCCCAAGCTGTGTGCCGGCCAGCCTGCAGCCGGGGCAGAACTCCCAAAGATCCAAACCCCAAACAACAAGGAGAAAAGCCCACAGATCATTTCCTCCCAGTTATACCGCCCAGTGATAACTACAAGACTGTGCACCCAGCCTTCAAAGGCATACAACAAGAGTGTCCACCCCAGGTGATTGGGGAGGCTGAACCACTGGGCCCTATAGGACACCTAACACAGAAAGCCAGAATGTGGAGACTAAGAAGCAAATCCCAAAAGACAGAAAAGGAGGAACGCAAACGATTGGATATAGAGTTCAAAACCACGGTTATAAGACTT